>JAJOOF010010626.1:0-54949 GCA_029582545.1 Solanum lignicaule | reverse complement strand
GAATGAGATGAAACGAAGTGTGTTAGGTAGCTAACTCAAAGGGCTTTCCATGGATATATTATTGGCCACCCAAATAATTTGTGTGCTAGGAGATATGACCCTCCAAAGTAGACCCTCGAAAAAGGCTTCACTTGGAAATTTCGGATTTTGGTACGGTTGCTCTAAAATTTGGGATAGACCCATTTCCCACTCAATTTGACTCCCTAAACAAGAATATGAAGTCGGATTTTCAAAAAACGAAACGGATCTTTTTATATACAGCTAAACAAGTTTCCGGTAACTTCCGAAGCACATTTTTAAGAACTTTTTGGTTCAAATTCAAATATAATCATTTAATTAAA
Source organism: Solanum lignicaule (assembly GCA_029582545.1). Taxonomy (NCBI): domain Eukaryota; kingdom Viridiplantae; phylum Streptophyta; class Magnoliopsida; order Solanales; family Solanaceae; genus Solanum; species Solanum lignicaule. The sequence continues at coordinate 54,608 of JAJOOF010010626.1, read as the reverse complement.
TTCTCGACTCCAAACTCACATGTGAGGCTCTAGTTTCACTCTATCATTTTCCGGGTCGTTACAAATCAAAGGTTGCAAGTATACATCAATCAAGACTTTTGGATTTCATGGGCCAGGAATGACACAATTGAGAAATATATATGGACTGGTCATACACATCTCAGGTGGAAGATTATATGGTGTTACAAATACAGGCCAACAAGAATATGGTGCTTCTTCACCTTGATTACCAGATTCAAAATCAGAATGCACCCCAAACGCATCTTGAACCATGTCATGCATTCTATAATTTTTTGCATTAGAATTCACTGCGCTACTACTTTCACCAGGAACATAATGTTGAAATACATCAAAACTATTATCAATTTCTCCATGACTAGTCCACACTGTGTATTCTTTTTTAAACCCATTTCGATAGAGATGAAGTTCAACAATATCTGGTTTTTCATAATTTAAACATTGACATTTATTACAAGGACACTTAATCACACCATTACGTTGAAAAGGTTCTAGTGTTTTTGCATACTCCACAAAACCAGTGACACCTTCTACAAATTCAGGTCTTAGCCCCATTCGACCAAAATTAGTCATATTATACATCCAACTACGGTCCATCTACAAAAATATCACAAAATTTGCCTTTGTTAAACATTAAATTAAGTAGTAATTTACAATCCTAGAAATCAAATTATATCATTCTACCTAAAACATAAGCTACAGTTCCCATGTATAATATTCTCAATAATTGGTGGTATTATTACAGTACATAGAACTCTTTTAAAAGTTATTTTTCATAAACTAAAACATAAGCTACAGTTCCCATGTATAATATTCTCACAAATTGGTGGTATTATTACAGTACATAGAATTATTTTGATAAGCTACAGTCCAAAATGTATTTGCTATTATTGGAAAACATAAATGATTCACTGTATTTTTTGTCGTTGAAGAAGAGGAAAAACATGTTACCTTTTTTTTTTTTCCATTCTTCTTCACACAAGAACAAACTAGAAAGCAACCAATCAAGAAAAAAAGGGGAAAAATCTGCATTTGTTCCAACTTTTCAAATAAAAAACTGAAAAGCTCCAAAATTACCTGTTCAAAATCGATAGATGGAGTTCTCACAAATCGACGACGGAACTAGGGCTTCAAACTGAGTGAGTGGCCGGCGGTAAGCTCAACGGAGAGGCAATATCGTCTCTGAAGCTACAGAATCGTGGGAGATAGAGACAAGTTAGGGCTTTGTAGGTGATATAAAATTCTGGGAAAAAGACGCGCCAAGTTAAAAAATAAATAATGCCTCTTATTTTAATTTTTTTCCTTTTTTTAGTCAATTTTGGTCAATAATATTTTAAAATAAGAGACCTTATGAAGTCTCTTATTTTAAAATATTATTAGCCAAATTTGACTAAAAAAAGGAGACCTTAGGAAGTCTCTAAATTTTTTTTATATTTTTTATTTTCACAAATAGAGACCTCGTGAGATGGCATATTTTAGGCAAAGTAGCAGCAAAAATAACTTTTAAAATAAGTGATCTATACTAAATTTTTTATATATATAATCGACCTCATGAGGTCTCTTATTTAAAAAATAAATAAATAAAAATTATAGATTCAAATAGTGACCTCATGAGGTCTCTTTTTAGCGACCTATTTTTGAGGTCTCTTTTCTTAGGTCTCTTTTATCAGTTTTTTTTAGTAGTGGGAGTTCATGCTTTTAAGGTAGTATAGATAGATAGATTAAAAGCCCAAAAAGGGCTAAGACATACTCCCTCAACTTTGACCAACAATTTAAAATATATTATATTTTCATTATATTTTTATTTAGTATACATATCCGCACGTTATGCGATCCATTGATAAATATAATAAAAGTATTATAAATTTATTAAACAATTAACTTATTATAAAATAATATTATACAACTACCATGAGGTAATGTCAGCAAATTACCACTTGGATTTGTTAAAATAGTCTATGCTTCTGAAAATTGAATCAATATATAAATATCAGTGAAAAGTATAATCATGATAAAAGCTACAATGAATTAATACGCTTTTACGAAGGAAGTACAACCTAATAGAAGTTTGAGATGTGCTGCCAACAAAAAGGAAAATAGGAATATAATAAAATAGAGTTGTTAGAATGTATGCGTCCACTATACGTCAATGGACCAGGTCCTTTGACTCAACAAGAATGGTAACTGAGATAAATGCGTTAAAATAAATGACACAAGCAGTTTACGTGGAAACTCCCTTGCTCAAGGGATGATAAAACCACAATCTATCTCACAGGATTTCAACTCAACTCCATTTCACTCAAACGGAACAAAGATTCAGATTAAAAGCTCTTGCAAATCTAGGAATTTAACTCTAAATCCCTTCCCCTTCGCCGTAACAGCTTTGTTACGAACAAGCTTCAAAGCAACAACTCTGTTGCCCACTAAATCAACTAGCACTAATCAATTTAGACTTCACTAACTTACCATAGCTAACTTTAGCTACAACTCAAAATCAATGTTGAAGACAGAAACTGATCTGATTCATTTATAACATAGGAATAGATTTACAAGAATAAACACAGAAATATAAACAAACAACAACTAAAAACAATGACAACTCTATCAGGTCCCTTGTTGTTCTTGAGGAGAATATTTCTAGAGAATGACTTTTGCTCTTTCCAAACATTCAGAATTGCAAAAACTAGGTTATGTCCATTGATCTGAAGCTTATATATGAACATAAAACCCTAGAAGCAATGATATTGGCCGACGACCATACCACTCTGCACCAGACACGCACCACCTTCTACAGATGGCAGGGTGTGCAGAGTACTTTTTCCAGCTGTCCTTTCTCGTACAAAAGCACCATTTGTTCTTCTATTATTTACATTTGAGAAACCAAAACTACTTTTTCATCATGAAAAATATCTAGACTATTATTCATCAAATCCTTTTCAGAGGTCAACTTAGTGATTGAGTTAATCAAAACAGTTGCTAGGCTTCTCAACCCTTTAATAGAATAAACATGCAAGTTCGGTTTCAAATCAGAAAGAGTTACCTCTTCTTCAGCTTCATCATCATCATCATATTTTTCCATGAAAGCAAACATTGCATCAAACACATCCTCATCATGTTTCACTCCAAGCATGGAGGCATCTTAAAGATGTTCGGACTCTTCTGAGTCACTTGAAGAGTTCCCCAGGCTGCAAGGGCCTTCTTCACAACATAGTCAGCAACAACTTTTCTTCCTCTCTTATCAGGACCAGGTCCCTCTCTTTTCTTTATCTCCTCCATCCTTGAGACAGTCTTTATATTCAAGTTTGTGCATAGGGCAATCTCTGATAAAATGTCCTGGTTTTCCACACTTGTGGCACAAATCATTTACATTAGCAACCCTGCTGGAGCTTCCTGTCTTCCTGGCCCTCCATGTTTCCTCAAATTTTTTTGAAATCTTCTAGTGAGATATGCAATGTTTTCATCTTCTTCAGACTCTTCACTTGATGTCACTTTGAGTGTTAGTGACTTGTCCCTCTTTACCTCCTTCTTTGAAGTTTCCTGATTTTTGTTCATCTCGTGAGTTTGAAGATTTCCAATCAAAGCATCCATTGTCAGCACTTTTAGGTCCTTAGCTTCAATAATAACATCAACTTTACTTGCCCACGACTTAGGAATAATTCTGAGTATCTTCGTGACTTGTTTACTTGGATGAATGGATACTCTTAAGCAACATAGCTCATTTGTGATAGACGAGAATCTGGTGTGCATATCATCAGTAGTTTATCCTTTCTTCATGGTGAAGTTTTCATATTGAGCAGTAAGCATGTCAACCTTTGATTCCTCTACTTGCTCAGTCCCTTCATGAGCAGTTCTGAGACAGTCCCTTCATGAGCAGTTCTGAGACAGTCCCAGGTTTCTTTAGCTCATTCACATGTGGAAAATCGATTGTATTCCTCAGCTCCTATGCCACACGCCAACAATTTCTTTGCTTTGTAGTTTTTCTCAATCTTCTTTCTATCAGCCTTAGTGTATTGCTGTCGAGTTTTGGGAATAACTCTGGTAATGTTTCCTTCCTTCAATTCAGCTATACGAACATAGGGATCAGCAAGTACAACATCACATAGCTCACTATTTTCAGCCATAAGAAAATCATGCATTCTAGTTTTCCACCAACTGTAGAACTGCCCATTGAAACGAGGTGGCCTAGTTGATTATTGTCCTTCCTCCAAATTTAGTGGAGTAGCCATTCTTCCACATGATTCTCTCTTAGTGTTAACAAGTTAGAAAACACAGGCTCTGATACCAATTTTTAGAATGTATGCGTCTACTATACGTCAACAGACCAGGTCCCTTGACTCAACAAGAACAGTAACTGAGATAAATGCATTAACATAAATGACACAAGCAGTTTACATGGAAACCTCTGTGCTCAGGGGGGAGAAAACCACGACCTGTCTCACAGGGTTTCAACTCAACTCCATTTCACTCAAATGGAGCAAGGATTTAGATTACAAGCTCTTACAATTTAGGAATTTAACTCTCAATCCCTTTCGCCTCACTGTAACAACTTTGTTATGAACAAGCTTCAAAGCAACAACTCTGTTGCCCACTAAATCAACTAGCTCTAATCGATTTAGACTTCACTAACTCACCATAGCTAACTCTAGTTACAACCCAAAATCAATGTTGAAGACACAAACTGATCTGATTCCTTTATAACATAGGAATAGATTTACAAGAATAAGCACAAAAATATCAACCTACAACAACTAAGAACAATGACAACTCTATCTGGTCCCTTGTTGTTCTTGAGGAGAAAATTTCTAAAGAATGGCTTTTGCTCTTTCCAAACATTCAGAATTGCAAAAACTAGGCTATGTCCATTGATATGAAGCTTATATATGATGGACACAAAACCCTAGAGGCAATGCTATTGGCTGACGACCTTGCCACTCTGCACCAAATGTGCACCACCTTCACAGATGGCATGGTGTGCATAGTACTTTTTCTAGCTACCCTTTTCTCGTACAAGAGCACCATTAACACATGGGATCATGTCCCCTTGTAATCATCTAAAATTTATTAAAAATTAATCTAAAAAATGATTTTAAATTCATGAATATATTTGTCCAAATAAATATAATGGATTAATATAATTGGGTTAATTATTTAAATTTAATAAATATGAATTTAGTTAAAGCCCACTCTATAAAGCCCATATGTCACGTCACTTAAATTTGATTGTCTGAAGAGAGTCCTCTTCTAAACACAACTCTTTTATTTGAAAATAGAAATGGTGTGCCCTTGTCTATTATCTGTGATAGAGGTACTCCGTTTACTTCTCAGTTTTGGAAATCCTTACAAAAGGGTCTTGACACTAAGGTTAAGTTGAGCACAACTTTTCACCCATAAACCTATGGGCAAGCAGAGCGAATGATCCAAACTTTAGAGGATTTGTTGAGAGCATGTGTCATCGATTTCAAAGGAAGTAAGGATGATCACTTGCCATTGATAGAGTTCACTTATAATAATAGCTACCATTCTAGTATTGGTATGGCCCCTTTGAAGCTCTTTATGGTAGGAGGTGTAGATCTCCTATAGGGTGGTTTGAAGTGGGTTAAATTGCTTGGATTGGATCTGAATCAATTCAAGAGGCTATGGAGAAAGTCCGACTCATTAGAGAGAGGTTGGGAACCGCCCATAGCCGACAAAAGTCCTGTGTTGATGTTAGAAGGAGAGACCTTGAGTTTGAGGTTAATGATTGGGTCTATTTGAAAATCTCACCCATGAAGGGTGTGATGAGATTTGGCAAGAAGGGGAAGCTTAGTGCCCGATACATGGACCCGTATCAAATCTTGAGATGTGTTGGTAAGATTACGTATGAACTTGATTTTTCAAATGAGTTGGCATCGATGCATTCCATTTTTCATTTCTCTATGCTTAAAAAGTTTGTTGTAGATCTAACATCTATAGTTTCCCTTAAAGGGTTGGGAGTTGATGAAATCTCTCTTATGAAGAAGTTTTGATTGAGATTCTAGACCGGCAAGAGATTGAGGAACAAGGAAATAACTTCCGTGAAGGTTTTGTGGAGAAACCACTTAGTTGAGGGTGCTACTTGGGAGGCCGAGGCAGATATAAAGTCCCGATATCCTCATATTTTTCCTCCTATTCTATCTTGAGGTAATGAGTTCCTTTTGGTTTGGTTATGTTTGAAGTCATGTGTGTTTTTATGTGTTTCCATGATTTCCTTATGATTATGCATGTTCATGAATTACTTAAGTTGTGAAAGAAATGACTTATGTGAATTATTTTCCTCATGTTGTTGAGTATTGAGTATGAAGTTCTTATAGACTTCATGAGATGAGTCATAGCACATGCCTTGACTTGGAGTGAGATCCCATCCCCAAATTTGCACTTTTGATATTGAATTGCATATGAGCTCCATGAGAATGTGTTGGGCTTGCTTTTAAAGTTTGGAGATGGAAAGTTCCTCCTTGAAGTAAAAAATGTGGAAATTTCATGCATATTCGGTTGTTAGATGTAGTTCCTATCTCCTTAAGGTGCATTGAATAGATTTAACTAGGAGTTGATGTTTCCTCCTTAGTTGTGTGCATCTGGATAGGTTGCATGCATGATGAGCTGCTATTCTTGAGTCTTGGGTCTAGAAACGTGCTTAGGATCTCATTTGAGGACGAATGATCCCAAGGGGGAGATATTGTAACACCCCGAACCTAAATAGAGGGATTAGCACGGTAGGACTCCAAGGTACCACCTCACAAGGACTAACCTAGAGCCCATAAGAAAGCCCCAGGGAAAACTGCCTGAGGCAGTGAACCACGGCCAGGACCACGCCCCATGGGTGGGTCCACGGTCCGTGGATGGGGCAGTCGTGGATTGGCCAAAAGTCTTTAACCATGATCCACGATTGACCAGGATGGACCATTAGTCCATCCACGGTCCGTAGTTCATGGTCTCGTGGGTCATTTCAGGGAAATTATTTTAGGAACTTAAGGGTCTTTTCCGGTTTTAATTTAATTGAAGTGGTGTCATTTTTCCTAGACCTAGACCACCTATATAAGTATTTTTAACCCCCAAAATCCCCCAATTAAGTCATTCTCTCAAATCTCAAAAGAAAACCCAAAACTCCTCTAAAAAATTCTCTCTCTAGAAGGTACAAAAAGAAGAAGGAGATTGAAGCTAGGTCAAGATCAAGTCTTCTAATCTTCAAGATTTTGTGGGCACTGTGACTATGGTATGATGGCTTTTCATCCATGGGATCATTCCTCCCATGGATTCCCCTAGAATTCTACAAATTGAAGATGAATTTCCCCAATTTAGTTAGGGTTTCTTCCATTGTTGTGGGTTATGATGAATGTTGATCCAATTGAGTGGATTATGATTGTTTATGATTGAACTGATAGAATTGCATACATTTAGGATGAAATTACATGTACCCATGCCTATCCTATGATATTAGGGTTGAATTAATATAGTTGGGTTTGATGTTAGGGAAACTCTAGGGGTTAGATATATCCTTATAGGTGTCACGACCCAGGGGTACCCCCTAGATGTAACAAGGCACATTAAACCCAGAAAGGCTACACGTAAGCCACTTAGAATATCATAACATAAGAATAGAATAATAAAGAGTAAAACACATTTTAAGTCTTAAAATTTTCATAAAGGGAAGCAGAAGTATAGACTTGTCTCAATATAGCCATCTATTACAATATTCGAAAAGAGAAAAGGCCTAGCCCTTACAACACAGTCCGAAAAGGAAATACAATAAAGGAAAATACATCATGAGAAAAAGTCATCCTCAAACCATGAAGACTCACCAAAAATCTCGGAAGATAGCAATGTCCAAGCTTTAGCCACTAGAATGATCACCTCGAGAGCCGTATCCTACACTTGGGGAAAAATGTAGGAAAAGTAGGCATTAGTACAAAAATGCACGAAGTATGATAGCCATGCATAAAAACATTGAAAACATGCTAAAAAGGATATTTCATTTGAATGCATGCAATTTACTAAGTTGAAACATCTTTATGACGGTAGTGGAAGAGCATAAGTCATAAACATAGTCAATACATTGATCATCATATCATAAGAGAAACACTTCCTAAATACCCTCAAAGCATACTTGTGCAATGCATGAAGAAGACCCCATAAATATCACCCATTCTAAGTAAAGCTTCTTGAGTAACCATAGTTCATAACTCATATTCTTATTCTTGTTGTTGTGGGAATAGGCCTTCACCGACATGACACCATGTGACCTATACATGGACCCCCGTTGTTACCCACACCGAAAAAGGGTTGTCCTACTTGTCTAAGGTAGAACCATACTCTTAGCTTATGTGGATCCACTAGCTAAATAACCTATAGGGGCATATAGTTTATGGGGTAAGGAGATTGCTACTAGAAACCCGGACTCAACTAAGGTAAAAGGTCTCCATCTCATGAGACATACTTTGGGAACTCAGACTCAGCTAGTGTAAAAGGTCCCATTGGGAAGCCAAACTCAATTAGTGTAAAATCTTCCATCTCATATTCATTAACCACTCGGTGCTAAGCATTATTTCCCACAGAATACATATTAAGTCATAACTTGATTCATTAAGATATCTCATTAGATCATGAGTGAGAATAACCTTTCACCGTCCATGTCTACATATAGATTCAATAGGTGAGAAAGCCTTTCAACCTTAGAATCTTCATGTTATGAGAAAATAATTAACATTATATCATATTCATGCATAAGTGTGTATATGAGAATAACCTTGCAATAATATAACAACTAGATCATAATCATAGACAATTCACTCTCAAAGTGTTCTTAAAGCATATACAAAGACTTCATAAAACATGCATAATATCATAATTTGCACTTTCAAGGATCAAAACTCATATCGAATCAACACATCTAGAATTCACTACATTAGACATGGATATTAACATAATTTAAGTAACCCAATTACTACAAGCATAATCTCATAATATCCTTCTTTCATCAACACACCCACATCACAAGATCATAATTTGGGAATATGGAGATTTCATGGGTTCTTGGTGATTTCAACATAAAAACCATAATAAATAATCAATTCGATCATAATATAAAGTAATTCAAACATTAGAATCATTTTTGAAAGGAACCCATGACTTTGGAATCAAACCCTAGCTTTTAGGAGATTTATATCTTTGAAATTGGGATTTTAAAGGGGCTCCATGGATGAATTCTATCCATGGATGAAGAGCTACCATACCTTAGCAATGAAACCCAATGAATTTGAGTAGAAAACCTTGCTCCTTGAACCCTAGCTCCAACTTCGTTCTTCTTCTTCTTCCTTGAAGTTCTAGAGAGAGAATATTTGGAGAGGATGATGTTTTGGGAATAGTTTTGGGTTTTAGAAATAATGAGGTGAATGACTTAATTTAGTGGTCTAAAATACTTATATATGTGGTCTAAATTAAGGTAAAATGACAACACTTACTATTAATTAAAATTGGAAAACGCCCACGTTCCCCTAAACTTAACCCTTAAAACCAGCTCTCATGCCCCATCCACGACCCTCACTGACGGACCATGGTTGGACCCATGGCCTGTGCTGGTGATACGTGGGTTGGGGTTTAGAGAGTTGATTTTTAGGGCTTGACCTACGGCCACCACCCACGGGGAGTGGACCGATGAGTCCGAGATTTGGACTCATTTAGATCTTTATCTTGATGAATTTAGTTTCCTTAAACGTTTAATTTATGTTATGAACTGATGTGTAAACCTTGATTTTTAGGCATGTTGATAGAGGAGCAAAGGAAGGACACTAACATGCAATAAGGAACAAAACAAGCTAAAGAATGGGAGAAAGGCAAGCGCGGCGATCGCCAAGAGCACTCGGTGAATATCCAAATTTCCCCTAGATCGCCTAACTTTACAGTACACTGTGCCTGAAATGAGAGAAATTTGGGCGAATTGTGTTCTACATCGGCGAATCACCGAATTAATCTACGAAACAAGATTGTACTGCCGAACGCACTGAACGAGACAAAGATGAAATTAAATTGGCGACCCAAAGGACTAATGGGCAGATCGCGGAAGGGATGAGAGATCCCGATCCAGACTGCCTAAAGTTACAGTGCATGATGGATGAAAACGTGAAGAAAGAAGGCGATGGACAAGAACGATCGGTGAGTCGCCAACTGGTCGGCGAAGCCCGACTTTCCTTGCCGATCAGCCCTAAAAAGCCAATTCTCATATCAGTATAAATTGATTTTTTGAAGAGAGAGAAAGAAGCCAGTCATTGTGAAATGAAATAGAGAGAACACAAACGCTATTCTTGTTGATTTTTAGCAATTTTGGTTAAAGATTTCAATTGGGTGTTGTAATAGATAAAGATTTATTCATCTTAGAACTTCAAAAATAAATACCCAGCTATGGAACATGTATTAGGTACTAGATTTTCTTTTTTATGGTGATTAGCTAAAACCCCAATCTTGGGGGTTTGACAATGTGATTAATTGCTGAATTTAGCTTAATGGGTGTTAGTTATTATCAATTTTAGTGCTAATTCGAAGTGGGTCTGACTTATTGTTATGGTTAAATTGATCTGTTGTATGCTATTTCAGTATGATTTAGTGTATTATGCTTTCTTGAGAAATAAGTGTAAAACCAAGGTGATAAGTTGGCACTAGTAGTCATTGGGTCATGGTGGGTTCAACTCGAGAGAGTGAATCCCAAGATTCATTCTATGTATTCAGGTCGAAAGAGTGGATGTAGTGAGGTTGTGGGCTGGTCTCCTTGTTTAGCACATTGAGGTTCAAGAGAACTCAATTGACATGAGGTAGTTGTTCGAGAGAAAAGTACCTCATCTAAAGCTCATCTTACCCACGAAGAGTTAGTACTATTGGTTATCAATTAGCACCCATTGAGTTGAGTTTAGCAATTGGTCGATCAATTCCCCAAATATCGTTCTACTATTTGATTACTTTTAATTAATTGTTGAGGTTGCTTGATTAACATTTCAAAGACACTTCATCCAATTCTAATTGTCAACGGTCGTAAATCAGTATAAATTCAACTACATGAGTTAGGGTCGATCCTACAGAGAGTAGCCTTCTTTTGATTTCAAATATGAAAGTATGACAATGACCCATTTAGCTGAACAAATACCGCACTTAAAAGTTTAGGATTCAAAATTCAGGTTGTATTTACTAGCCCACTTCAACAATCAACATGGAACGATCAAATAATGAGAGAACACTTAGGGGGATTGACAAACAAACTATTGAATTCAACTTAATGGCTGAACATCATTACGGACAATGTTAATTTGTTGTGGGTAGAATGGACTTTATGTAAAACAATTTTCTCTCGAACAATTGCCTTATTTTAGTTGAATTCTCTTGAACTTCAACACTAGCCATAAGAAGCCCAGCCCACTTCCTCATCAAGTCTACTCTTTCGAGCTAGACACAACGGCTGAATCCCAAGTTTCACTTTCTCAACCTGAAACCGTAATGACCCACTACTAAGGATGTCAAATTACCACATTGGTTCTATGCTTATCTCTCGAGCAAGCACAAAACTCTGAACTATATTGCACTAACATGCAATAATGAAATTAAACAACGAAAATAACTCAGACCCATTTCAATTTAACATCAAAATTCGCTAATTAATGACACCCACTTAGTCAAATGCAACAATTGGTCACATTGTCACCCTCCCAAGGTTAGGGTTTTAGCTAATCATAATAAAAAGATGAAATTCAATACCTGCAATATTTTCCATAGCTAGATAAATGAAATTCGAAAGTCAAAGTTCAATAAACTATTGTCTATTACAAAACCCAAATGAAGAATCTTGTTAAAAATCAATTCCCATGACATTAACAATGTTTTTGCTCTCTATCTTTCGTTCCTTCCGATTTCTCAATGCTTTCTCTCTCATGCACAAATCAATTTATACAAAATCTGGTGTGGATTTTTGAGGCCACTCGGCGAGGAAAGTTGGGCTTCGCCGACCATTCAGTAACTTGTCGAGTGTCCTTTCGTCTCGCCTTCCTGCTTCACATCTCTTCATTCGACCACTGTAATTTTAGGCGAACCAACTCAGGATCGCTGTTTCATTCCGCGATACCCCTTCTGTCCTTTGACTCGCCCATCTATGATTATCTGGGTCTTCATCAGTACTTTCAGTGAACTGGTAATCCATCGCCGATGCAATCGGCATCATGCTGATTGGAACTGTTGCTCGCCGAAGTTATTCTTAATTCACCCTTAGCTTTCTGTAACATTAGGCGGTAGAAGGGCAACTTAGCGAGTCACTGATTGACATCGGCGATCATCTGGCTTATTTTTCCCTTCTCTTTTTTCGCTCGTGTTGTCTTTGTTGCCCATTTCTGTTCTAGCTTTGTTCCTCAATCCATATATCTGAAAATCAAGGGTCTTACATCAGTTATTGGAACAAAATAAGCATTTGAGGACATTGAATCATTGTAAATAAAGCTCTAAATTAGTCCAAATCTTGGACTCATGAACACCCCCAACTTAAACTTTTGCTTGTCCTCAGTAAAACTCAAGTTCAGTAGTTAAAAAAGGATGTCTCAAATAGTGCTATCCAATACTCAATCATGAATGCACATAACAAGACTCCACTTACTCATGCAAGGATCAATTGTGCACTCAAAGATTCAAGTTGTGACTCACCATTACCAAATATTCTTAAGTTCACAATATTTGCTTCAAATGCAAGTTCAAGCTTAACAAAGGTACTCAAATGCCCTCACACAAAGAATGATTCCATATTCACACACTATTCTTCAACAATTTAAAGCTCCGGAATCACCTACAACTCTCACACTCACAAAGATGAAAACATCCATGACTTCACCCATAGGATTGTCCTTATTTTCCAACCAACAATTGTTTCAGCTCACTCACAATCAAAAAGGTCTTTTCAAGGCTTGTAATGGGGCTGAGGTAAAGGTATGGTCATTTAGGCTTAGCGGCTACTTTCCTCATGAAATGTGGTATGCACATCACTTTTATCCTTTTCTTCCACATTCACACCCATGCTCAAAATTCACCCTATTATTCACTTTCCATGGAATATTGGACATCCCATTTCTTTTGCAACTTTCACATTTTATTTCTCAACTTTGTTTTCTCATTTTTTTTGTAGAATGGAGAGGTTCCAGCTTTCTCAAAATCATGAATCAAGGGAGACTTCTTTGCACTTCTTGATTTACCTTCTTTTTTCACCACACCCCCAACTTAGGCTTTTGGCCTAAGTTGGCTATTCAAACAAACCACATTTCATGAGGGTTATGGGTGAATGAATAAGGAGAGGGTTACAATTGCATTAAGTTTCTTCCAAGAAAAGGGTAAGGCTCAAAGGGTGTTCAAACAAAGTTCACACACTCACAAGGTTGGTTACAAAAGAGTTATATTGTCAAATTGGTTAACACTTCAAATTTTTACCTAAGATCATTTCAAGAGCTTGCATCACTTAATCAACCGGACCAACATGGAAAATTCTAGGTGTCATTACACATGGTTCACAGTAAGCTCATCACACATGGCATTGACATCAATATCAAACAAGATTGCATACTTTCACTAGTGTAAAATGTTCATCACAAGAGACTCATTCGATAACCGGCTAGTCACAACGAGATGCAAAGAGTTCACACTTTATCTATGCAACTTCATTTGGCCTAGTCTTAGTCGCGCATTCATTTTTGTTCGATTAATAGCACTATTCAAGTCATCGCTATCGATCAAGCAAGGGACTCACTGACTCAATGACCAAACACACCCCCCCACCAAAAACATTCAACATTGTCCCCAATGTGAGTAGAGAACAGACAATACCAAAGAAATAAAATAAAAATAAAAATAAAGATTACCAAAAACAAAGATAAGATACCGGTATGTAAACAAGCAGAGCAAGGTGACGAAAAATCTTCACTAGGCGCCTATTTGGCGAGAAAAATGAAACAGTCGCCGAATCAACTCGGCGGTTCGCCAAATGGTCCAGATATCGCCCTTATTTCCAGTATGTAATGCGTTCAGAAAGGGTCAAAACGGTGGGGATAAGGGAGATCACCAAACAGGTTGGCGCTTCGAGTAATGGACTTACAACCTCGTTGAACATTCATTGGGTTAGGTTATTAGCGCTGGAGCAGAAGGGCGGGGAAAATTGGGTTGTCCAAGCACTTCGGCAATTCGGTGACTGATGAAGGTCTCATGCCGAATGTTCTAGTATCTCAGCTCCACTTTTTATGTCCAGAAGACAGACTATGTCAGGCTCGCCAAAAGGATTTGGTGATCCGCCAATACTATCTTCTTGTCGCACAATGTCTTGCACCTACAAAATCAACACACATTATTTAAAATACTAACACTTGGGTTGCCTCCCAAGAAGCGCCTTATTTAACATCGTGGCACGACGTGGAAATTCTCTCAAGCATCTTCCAGATACACCACCTCAATCAGAGAAATATCTTGACAATCGCAAAAGTATAACTTGAAGCGTTGCCCATTCACTTTGAATGCAGGTCCTTCTTGACATTCAACTTTAATGACACTATTTGTGAATACTCGTGTTACCCTAAACGGTCTTGACTATTTGGACTTGAACTTTCCTGGGAAGACCCTAAGTCGAGTCCCACTCTGAATTCCCTCTTAACGATTTTAGAATTATGCCATTTCTTCATCATTTCCTTCTAAAGAGCTAAACTCTCGTAAGCCTTGAACCTGAATTCGTCCAACTTATTTAGTTGCTCTACTCTCTCTTTTGAATTCTTTTACCAGTCCAGATTTAGAGCTTTCAATGCCCATGATGCTTTGTGTTCCAATTCAACTGGTAGATGGCAAGATTTACCGAAAACTAGCTGATACGGGGACATACCGATTGGTGTTTTGTATGCGGTGCGATATGCCCTCATCGCGTCATCAAGTTTTCGAGACCAATCAGTCCTATTTGCATTCACTATCTTGGCCAAGATGCTCTTGATCTCCCGATTTAACACTTTAACTTGGCCGCTCGTTTGGGGATGATACGGGGTTACTACTTTGTGTTTCACTCCATACTTGCTCAATGCGGTCGAAAACAACTTGTTGCAAAAGTGGTATCCTCCATCACTAATAATAGCCCGAGGAGTACCAAATCTAGCAAAGATGTAGCATTTTAGGAATTGGACAACACTTCTCCCTTCATTGTTTGGTAGTGCAATAATCTCCACCCATTTAGAAATATAATCTACCACCAAAATGTATTTATTACCAAACGAACTTACAAATGGGCCTATGAAATCTATCCCCCAAACATCAAATAGCTCAATTTCTAAAATGGGCGTGAGAGGCAATTCATGTATTTTATACACCCCACCTTGCTTCTGACATTGAGTGCACTTTTTAACAAACTCATGGGAATCTTTGTAGAAGGATGGTCAGTAGTAACCACTTTGAAGAACTTTAGCGACTGTACGTACACTACCATGATGACGCCTAACAAGTGAAGCGTGACAAGGATGGAGAATATCGATGGCTTCTTCCTCCGAAACACATCTCCTAAGGATATGGTCTGCACATTCTCTGAATAAATATGGTTCATCCCAAAAGTACATCTTCACTTAGAACAAGAACCTCTTTTTTTGGTAAAAATTTAGTTCGTCCGGCATTAGTCCACATACCACGTAATTAGCAAAATCAGCATAGCAAGGGTATAACGACCCAGAAAATGATAGGCTAAACTAGAGCCTAAACGTGGGGGGTTAATGTCAAGAGTTAAGGGGTTTAGTGGTTAAACGTTAAATTACGTACTAGACCTTGTAGTTTAGAAGACCTTCTAAGGTTTGGTTGATGTTGCAAGGTCCAGATCCAAGCCAAAAGGGGAAAGCCAAAGCCAAAGCCAAAGGCCAAGGCTGCCCCAAGCTTGGCAAAACACTACCCAAGGACCATGACCACTTTCACGACCAGTGGTCTTGACCACGGTCCGTGAAAGGGTTCGTGAAGGTCCCTTAGGCATGTGTGAGACTTGGCATTGAGGCCTAGCCACTGCCTATGAACCACGACCTCTAGCACGACTAGTGGTCTTGACCACGGATCGTTGGAGGTCTTGTGGTCTTGCATTGGCATTGTGGGGGAAAAGGTTGCATAAAACTCCATCTAGCCACTTCCTAGCATCACCACGAGGGTCTTCACGAACCGTGGTAGCCACCACAAGTCGTGGTGCCACCCGTGGTTGGCAAGAAAGTGTGCTCACAAGGCTTCCCAATGAAGACTCTCCTTCACGACTCGTGGTGAAGACCACGGATCGTGGGAAGGCTCGTGGGAGTGCCTTCACCACTTGGGAGCCTTGGAGAGTCGAGGAAGCTACTTCCTAGTGGATCACGGGCACCACCACGAGCCATGATGCCCCTCATGACCCGTTAAGTTGGGCATGGTCCGTAACGGTGCTGCCTAAAATGGGGAGTTTTAAGTAATTTCCCTTTTAGTAATATTATGTGGGGCTGATTTCAAATGATTTAGATCACTAGTATATATAGTTTTAAGTCTTTAAATAAGTCATTTACTCCTTATTTCTCTAAAATCCAAAAGAAGTCAAAAGAAGTTCTTCCTATAAAAAATTCTCTCTCTAGAAGTTCCCAAAGAAGAAGAAGAAGAAGTGGGAGCAGGGTTGTGGATTCAAGGTGTTTCTTCCTCAATTTTCATGGGGAATCAATAGCAAGGTATGGTTGTCTTCATCCTTGTCTAACTTTTCATTCAAGGAGCTAATTCCAAAGGTGATATCAAGTTCATGAAAAACGTAGGGTTTTACTCAATCTCATGGGTTCCTTCTTCAAACGATTTCAAATGATTATTAATGACATATTATGGTTGTATTAGTGTTTAAGTGATGATTTATGATGAGAATACTCTATGGACCCATGAATTCTCTCAAATCCTAAATTGTGCATTTAAGAAGTGGGTTAGTTGATTATGAAAGCTTATGAATGGAATATGTCTAAATTGCTTTGGGTTATTGAATTGTATAATTATCCATGCCTTAATTATGGTAAATTTTTGGTGTGTTGGTGATTTTAGATTCATGGCCTTGAAGGCATCGAATGAGGCATTCAGTTATTATCATGATATATTGTATATGAATGTGAATCCAATGATGCTAATGTGATCATTTATTAAATGTAATTGTGTTTTTATTGAAAGGCTAATTTCTCATTTTGACACTCATGAATGATGGTGATAGAATGTGAAAAGTTTTCTCCTATGTAATGTATGTCTTGAATTGGTAGGCTTATGCATCCTTTTCTTGTATATATGAAAGTAATGTGATAATGTATCTTGAATTGGTAGGTTTCTGCATTCTTTTCTTTAATGAATGAAGTATATTTGATTGTTGAATCTTGACTTGGAAGGCTTAGGCATCCTCTCTTGTGTTATGAATGTTTCTTGACTTGATGATTATGAATCGATAGGCCTATGTCATTCTTTTCATAAATGACTAGTGAATGTATCTTGACTTAATGTCTTAATGTCTTGAATTGGTAGACCTAATGTTGGTAGCCTCTCATGAATAAATGAATGATGAAGTATTCTAGGCTAAACCTTGGATTGGTAGACCTAATGTTGGTGGACTTTCATGAGGAGTCTAGGAACTAATGTGATGTTAAACCTTGAAACTGTAGACCTAATGGTGGTGGCCCTTTCTTGTGTGAAAGGATGAACCTTGTATTGGTAGACCCAATGTTGGTGGGCCTTCTTGGAAAGTCAATGAGCTATCCTTAAATGTACCTTGAAGCGGTAGAGCTAATGGTGGTGGCCCATTCATGTGTAATGTACTTTGGGTCGGTAGGCCTAATATTGGTGGTCCTCTCAAGTACAATGATGAAATGTTAATGAAACTACTCTATGGGAATGTAGGCTAAGCACCGAGTGGATATGGTAAGATGGAAACTCTCCCAATGTTAGGCTAGAGTTCCAATGAACATCTTTCTATCCCATAACTATGTGCCCACATAGGATATTAGCTAATGGATTCTATCCAAGATAATGTTACCGGTTTTCCTTAGCCAAGAAGACCACCTTTTTACGGTGTGGGGCTATATGACAACGGATTCCATGTTTAGCTCACATGGTCTATGTCCGTCAAACGCTTATTACCATTATGTTAGATGTGCATTATGGTTTCTTGAGGAGTTCCATGAAGTGTGGGTGGTAGTATGGGATGCCATCCATGCAATGCGCGAGTAGGCTTTGAGAGGGTTATAGTGAGTTCTCTAAGTCTTAATGACTAATGTATGGAAGTCCTCTAAATGTATGAAAGTCCTCTTAATGAAGCTATTGAAGAATGTTGACTCTTATATGCTTAAATGTAAATATGCATGCTATACTTGGATTTTATTATGAGTTACTTCCTTGTTATGACTTATGGTAAATGAATTTGCCTTGCTTATGGTGACTTCAAAGGAGTACTTAGTATGAGTAGTAGTATGGGATGCTACTTGCGCATTGCACAAGTATGAATTAGGGGTTGTCTTAGATGATGGTCTTTATGTGATGATATGGCTTATGAAAGGTTTATGTCTCTTATGTATGAGTATTGTTCAAGATGGAAAGGTTAAATGGTAGGTTCACTTTTGGTGACCTTAAGGTGCTACTTTAGTGTGGATGGTGGTATGGGACACTATCCATACATTGCACAAGGTATAGCTTGAGGGTTACTTAAGGTGAGGGCTTAATGTGAAGGTAATGGTTTATGTGGTGTTTATGCTCTAATGTAGTGAAATGACTTGTATGTTGGTTATGTTTGAATATTATGCCTCTTATGTTTATGTTCATGAAGGTTTTATCAAAATGGCATAAAAGCATGACTTTCAAATAAAATGTCCGATTTAAGCATAGTTTTGCATGGCTTCCATACTTAGTACTTAATTGTGCTAACCCATATTTCTCCATTTTTACCTAAGTGTAGGGTTTGGAGATATTGATGTTCTATATTTGAAGGATAGGTTTCTAAGGAGCTTGAATATGAAGACTTGGTGAGTCCTCATAGTTTCGAGGAGAGAAAAACATACTATGTTCTCTTTATGTCTTTTATCTTATGTTAAAGCTTTTGTATGGGAAAAGTCCCAATGTTGAATTCAAAGTATTAGATGGTTTGAGACAAAGTCTAGAAAGTCTTCCGCTTGCTTTTTAATGAAAAATGATTCGATTGTAAAGAAAAGTTTTAATTATTCTCTATTTTCCTATGTTCTTATGTTCAAGAATTCATGAGGCTTGTATGAGACCCCTTCGGGGTCAAGTATGCCGTGTTGCATCTAGGGGCTAGCCTTGGGTCGTGACAAACACGGTATCAGAGCACAAGATTTTGGAATGGTCTTAGGATGTCTCAAACCACATCTAGTAGCGTCTTGTTCATAATGTGAAGTGCCCCCATTATGAATAGGAGACTATTGGGTGATAAGAAAGTCTCACTTCTTCATTCTTCAAATCGTGCCATAGAGTTTGACTCTATAATGTCTTTCCCTTATTCCTTATGTGATGGTCATTAGGGTATGCCCACTTGAAGGAGTATACTACAAGGTGTGAGGGAGAAAGGTTAGTTGTGATGCCAATTGTGGCTATGTAACTTGATAGATTTGATAAGATAGATTGTGGTGTTTAAGAAATGCCTAGGTGTGATGAGTGTGAAGGTTAGATGATGTTTTGCTCCGACCTTAGAATGGAAAGAAGTGAAGTTTAAAAGAGTTGTATAGGCTTACTCCTGAGTGGGGGATAGTATGTTGAATAGTAAGGTTGTTGAGAGTGTTAATATCCTTATCTCTTTCCTTCTATTCTTATTCAAGCTTGAGACCAAGAGTTCCTTGTAGCTTGTTTCATGTTTTGGAATCATGTGTGAATATGTGTTCCATGGTCTTCTTATGATATGCATGTTTTGATAAATTTATGTTTAAATGAGAAAATGAGTTTCATGATTGTGTTCCTCATGTTGATATGCATCTATGATGAGTTGCCTAAATACTTCATGAGTTGAATTGTTGAGCATGTTTAAATGTGTTTTTGCAAAGAGTTACATAATTGCCTTATGATGTTGTAATGATCATGATGTGAGTTGGAGAAGGAAGTTCCTCTAACGAAATGAGAAATGTTAATGTTATTGTGCATAATGAGTTTGTAGAAGTAGTTCCTACTTTCTTGTAATGCATTGAGCTTATCGATGTGGAGTTCATGTTTCCTCCTATGATTATGCATTTATGTTGATGTGTCATGCATGATGGGCTGCTAGTCTTGAGTCGTTATTCCCTTAAAGTGTTTAAAGTGTCATTCGAGGACGAATGTTCCTCAGTGGGGGATAATATAACGATCCAGAAAATGATAGGTTAAACTAGAGCCTAAATGTGGGGGTTAGCGTCAAGAGTTAAGGGGTTTAGTGGTTAAACTTTAAAGTACGTACTAGACCCCGTAGTTTAGAAGACCTTCTAAGGTTTGGTTGAGGTTGCAAGGTCCAGAGCCAAGCCAAAAGGGGCAAGCCTAAGCCCAAGGCTAAGGTTGCCCCAAGATTGGCCAAACACTGCCCAAGGACCACGACCACTTTCACGACCAGTGGTCTTGACCACAGTCCGTGAAAGGGCTCATGAAAATCCCTAGGGCATGTGTGAGACTTAGCATTGAGGCCTAGCCACTTCCTAGGAACCACGACCTCTACCACAACTCGTGGTCTTGACCACGGATCGTGGGAGGTCTCGTGGTCTTGCCTTGGCATTGTGGTGGACAAGGTTGCATAAAACTCCATCTAGCCACTGCCTAGCATCACCACGAGGGTCTTCACGAACCGTGGTGGCCAACGCCACCACAAGTCGTGGTGCCACCCATGGTTGGCAAGATAGTGTGCTCACAAAGCTGCCTAATGAGGACTCTCCTTCACGAGCCACTTCACAACTCGTGGTGAAGACCACGGATTGTGGAAAGGATCGTGGGAGTGCCTTCACCATTTGGGAGCCTTGGAAGGTTGAGGAGGCTACTGCCTAGGGGACCACGGGCACCACCACGAGCCGTGGTGCCCCTCACGACCCGTGAAGTTGGGCGTGGTCCCTGACGGGGTTGCCTAAAATGTGGAGTCTTAAGTAATTTCTCTTTTATTAATTGTTATGTGGGGTTGATTTTAAATGGTTTAAATCACTAGTATATATAGTTTTAAGTCTTTAAACAAGTCATTTACTCCTTATTTCTCTAAAACCCAAAAGAAATCAAAAGAAGTTCTTCCTTTCAAAAATTCTCTCTCTAGAAGTTCCCGAAGAAGAAGAAGAAGAAGAAGTGGGAGCTTGGGTTGTGAATTCAAGGTGTTTCTTCCTCAATTTTCGTGGGAAATCAATAGCAAGGTATGGTAGTCTTCATCCTTCTATAACTTTTCATTCAAGGAGCCAATTCCAAAGGTGATTTCAAGTTCATGAAAAACCTAGGGTTTTACTCAATTTCATGGGTTCCTTCTTCAAACGATTTCAAATAGTTATTAATGACTTATTATGATTGTATTAGTGTTTAATAGATGATTTATGATGAAAATACTCTATGGACCCATGAATTCTCTCAAATCCTAAATTGTGCCTTTATGAAGTGGGTTTGTTGATTATGAAAGCTTATAAATGGAATATGTCTAAATTGCTTAAGGTTATTGAATTGTATCATTATCCATGCCTTAATTATGGTAAATTGTTGGTGATTTGAGATTCATGGCCTTGAAGGCATAGAATGACTAATTGAGTAATTATCATGATATCTTGTATAAGAATGTGAATCCAATGAAGTTAATGTGATCATATTATTATTGAAAGGATAATTTCTCAATTTGACACTCATGAATGATGGTGATAGAATGTGAAGAGTTTTCTCCAATGTAATGTATATCTTGAATTGGTAAGCTTATTCATCCTTTTCTTGTATAGATGAAAGTAATGTGATAATGTATCTCGAATTGGTAGGATTATGCATCCTCTTATTGAATTAATGAAAGTATAGTTGATTGTTGAATATTGAGTTGGTAGGCTTAGGCATCCTCTCTTGTGTTATGAATGTGTCTTGACTTGATGATTATGAATCGATAGGCCTATGGTATTCCTTTCATAAATGACTAGTGAATGTATCTTGACTTAATGTCTTAATGTCTTGAATTGATAGACCTAATGTTGGTAGCCTTTCATGAATTAATGAATGATGAAGTATTCTAGGCTAAACCTTGGAATGGTAGACCTAATGTTGGTGGCCTTTCATGAGGAGTCTAGGAACTAATGTGATGTTAAACCTTGAAACGGTAGACCTAATGGTGGTTTCTTGTGTGAAATGATGAACCTTGTATCGGTAGACCCAATGTTGGTGGGCCTTCTTGGAAAGTCAATGAGCTATACTTAAATGTACCTTGAAGCGGTAGAGCTAATGGTGGTGGCCCATTCATGTGTAATGTACTTTGGGTCGGTAGGCCTAATGTTGGTGGCCCTCTCAAGTACAATGATGAAATGTTAATGAAACTACTCTATGGGAATGTAGGCTAAGCACCGAGTGGATATGGTAAGATGGAAACTCTCCCAATGTTAGGCTAGAGTTCCAATGAACATCTTCCTATCCCATTACTTTGTGCCCACATATGATATTATCTAGTGGTTTCTATCAAAACTAATGTTACTGGTCTTCCATAGGCGAGAAGACCACCTTTTTACGGTGTAGGGTTATATGACACCGGATTCCATGTCTAGCTCACATGGTCTTTGTTGGTTAAATGGTTATTCCCATCATGTGAGATGCACATTATGGTTTCTTGAGGAGTTCTATGAAGTGTGGGTGGTAGTATGTGATGCCATCCATGTATTGCACGAGTAAGCTTTGAGAGGGTCATTATGAGTTCTCTAAGTTTTAATGACTATTGTACAAAAGTCCTCTAAATGTATGAAAGTCTTCTAAATGAAGCTATTGAAAAATGTTGACTCTTATATGCTTAAATGTAAAGATGCATGCTATACTTGGATTGTATTATGAGTTACTTCTTTGTTATGACTTATGGTATATGAATGTGCCTTGCTTATGGTGATTTCAAAAGAGTACTTAGTGTGAGTAGTAGTATGGGATGCTACTTGCACATTGCACAAGTATGACTTAGGGGTTGTTTTAGATGATGGTCCTTATGTGATGATATGGCTTATGGAAAGTTTATGTCTCTTATGTATAAGTATTGTGGAAGATGGAACAGTTAAATGGTAAGTTCACTTTTGTTGACCTTAAGGTGGTACTTTAGTGTGGATGGTGGTATGAGACACTATCCATACATTGCAAAAGGTATAGATTGAGGGTTACTTGAGGTGAAGGCTTAATGTGAAGGTAATGGTTTATGTGGTGTTTATGTTCTGATGTGGTGAAATGACTTGTATGTTGGTTATGTTTGAATATTATTCCTCTTATGTTTATGTTCATGAAGGTTTTATCAAAATGGGATAAAAACATGACTTTCAAATAAAATGTCCGTTTTAAGCATCGTTTTTGCATGGTTTCCATAGTTAGTACTTAATTGTGCTAACCCATATTTCTCCATCTTTACCAAAGTGTAGGGTTTGGAGATATTGATGTTCTATGCTTGAAGGATAGGTTTCTAAGGAGCTTGAAGATGAAGACTTGGTGAGTCCTCATAGTTTCGAGGACAAAAAAACCCACTATGTTCCCTTTATGTCTTTTAGCTTATGTTAAAGCTTTTGTATGGGCTAAGTCCCAATGTTGTATTCAAAGTATTAGATGGTTTGAGACAAAGTCTAGAAAGTCTTCCGCTTGCTTTTTAATGAAAAATGATTCGATTGTAAAGAAAAGCTTTAATTCTTCTCTATTTTCCTATGTTCTTATGTTCAAGAATGCTATGAGGCTTGTATGAGACCCCTTTGGGGTCAAGTATGCGTGTCGCATCTAGGGGATAGCCTTGGGTCGTGTCAAAGGGGGTTGTTTGAGAGTCACCGTGAATACATGTTTATTAGGAAAAACATCATTAATATATATCTCTAGCTTGTCATGTTCCTTCCCTTCCAATCTTGATAAGTGATCAACCACCTGATTTTCACAACCTCTCCTATTGTTGACTTCAAAGTCAAACTCTTGCAACAGTAGCACCCACCTTATCAATATGGGCTTGACATCTTTCTTTGCCATCAAATACGACAGCGCAGCATGATCATTGTGTACCACCACTCTGGTGCCTAGCAAGTAGCCCCAAAATTTCTTAAATGCATATACTACCGCAAGTAATTCTTGCTCTGTAACTGTGTAGTTACGCTGAGCTCCATTTAGAATTTTGCTTGCGTACTAAATGGGGTGAAATAGTTTGTTGCATTTTTTCCCCAACACGATACCTAATGCTGTGCCACTTGCATCACACATTACTTCAAAGGGTACTGACCAATCGGGACTAATGATGACCGGAGTGGAGATCAATTTATCTTTCAAGCACTTGAAGGCCACTATGCATACATCATCAAAGTGGAATTTCACCTCCTTTTCCAAGAGTTTACAAAGGGGATGTGCAATTTTTTGAGAAGTCTTTGATGAACCTCCGGTAAACACCGGCATGCCCCAATAAACTACGAATACCTTTCATCGAAATTGGTGGTGGCAATTTCTCAATAACTTCATTCTTTGCTTTATCAACCTCCAGCCCTTTTTGTGACACTGTGTTACCAAGAACTATACCTTTCTTAACCCTGAAGTGACATTTTTCCCAATTTAGGACCAAATTTGTTTCCACACATCTTTGGAGAACTTGTCCCAAGTGTGCCAAACACACTTCAAAAGTGTCACCCACAACCAAGAAGTCATCCATAAAGACTTCCATTGAATCCTCCACCATATCAGCAAGACAACATGCAGTGTTGAAATGTTGCAGGAGAATTACATAACTCGAACGACATCTGTTTGAATGCAAAAGTTCCATATGGGCAGGTGAAGGTGGTTTTTTCTTGGTCTTCCGGAGCGATGGAGATTTGGTTATAACCAGAATACCCATCCAAAAAGCAATACGAACCTCTCTCTAAAAGTCGATCAAACATTTGATCCATGAAAGACATGTGAAAGTAATCTTTTTCGGTCCACGAGTTTAACTTCTGGTAATTCATGCATAGTCGCCATCCGGTCACCGGTCTCATAGATACAAGCTCCCCTTTTTCATTTGGGACTACTGTGATGCCTCCCTTTTTCGGTACACATTGCACCAGACTTATCCATTTGCTATCCGCAATGGGTAGATCACACCTGCATCTAACCACTTTATTATCTCCTTTTTCACCACCTCTTGCATTGGTGGGTTCAATCTCCGCTGATGTTCAACACTTGGTTTACAATCACTATCAAGCTGAATTTTATGAATGCAAATGCTGGGAGGAATGCCCACTATGTCAGCGATAGTCTAACCTATAGCTTTGATATGCCTTCTCAATACCTCAATGAGAAATTTTACCTGCCATTCAAGCAAGTCACCTGCAATGATCACCGGTAAGATGTTATTTTCCCCCAAGATTTGGGAGGAAAGTGCTTTCAACTCCAGATTTGGTGGTTCTTCTATTGATGGTTTTGCGGGAGGACTTTCTCGATTTTTTAGATTAGTGTCCAACTTCAATGGGGTCTTTGAATATTCCCCCATGCCTGAAAGAGAAGCCACTACCTCTTTGTAGCCTTGAATTTCGACTTCATCGTAGTTAGCAAGCACGGCCTCAAGTGGTTCACTCATATACATCAAATGGCTCACACTAGCCACCGCCTCATCAGTAACATCAACAATAGAAACCACATGAATATCGCTTGGATGTTTCATTGACTTACAAACATTAAAGGTTACTTTATCCTCGTTCACCCGAAACTTTAGTTCTCTGATTTCAATGACCACCAATGCTCTCCCGATTGACAAGAATGGTCTTCCCAAAATGATGGGAATTTCAGCATCTATTTCGAAATCGAGAATGCCAAAATCAGTTGGGAAAATGAATCGGTCAACCTTTCCCAAGATGTCATATAGTATCCCCACAGGATGTTTAATTGATCGGACCGCCATCAAGAGTCTCATTGTTGTGGCCTTCGGCTCACCCAATCCAAGTTGCTTATAGATTGCGTATGGCATTAGGTTTATACTTGCTCCCAAATCACATAGAGCCTTGGCGAATTTGAGCATACCGATAGTGCAAGAAATGGTGAAGGCTCTGGGATCTTCCTTATTTTTAATTTTCTCGTTAATCATAATTGCACTACAACTATGAGAAACTTCAATTGTTTCAAAGTCCAAGATTCTTTTCTTGGTCACTAACTCTTTCATGAACTTGGCATAACCGGTATCTCCAACAATGTTTCGACTAGAGGGAGATTAATTGATAATGTCTTGAACACCGATAAGAACTTCTTGAACTTCTCATCCTCATTCTTCTTTTTGAGGCGTTGGGGAAATGGAGGAGATAAAGGTTGTATAACTTTTGGGATTGGACTATGTTTCTCCATAGCTTTTTATGTCTCTTTGGTGATGCTTTGATGGATGGGTATTTCTTATTCCTCCATAGCTTTGTCTTCTTCGTCATTTCTCGTCACATCACCTATTGCGATTTTCCCACTACGAGTAACCACAACCAACCTTTTATCATCATCTTCCCTTGTTATTTTTGGTTTCAATTGTGCTGAAAGTAAACTCAACTGACCTTGAAGTAGCTTGATTGCTTCTGCATGAGAGTTCACTTTACTGTTCAATGAAGAAAAATTAACTTTCATCACTTTTAACAAATCATCTGAACCTTCCACTTTGTCAGGGATAAGTGACAACAAATCATTCACCCGGGGACTACTTGCACTCTCTTTCGACTTTGGGCTCTCACTTGATTGAGTGTGGTCCTCTTCATGATTATCCTCCCTTTTCCAATAATCACTTTGCTTAGCCCACTCTTGATAGTATCTTCTTTGCTCTTCCTCCTTGTGACAGTTCCAACCTTAATTCCCACCTCGCTGTGAATAGCATGGGTGGAAACCCTCCTCGTATCTCTTGGAATTCCAACCTTGGTTCTCCCTCGGCTTTGAATAACTTGAGGAAGAACCCTCCTCAACTCTAAACACCCCCTTTGGCTTCCCCACATTCTCCAACATATGCTCTTGCAGTATCTCCATTTGGTTCAACATCTTCTTAATGTTATCATCCCTTTCTTTTTCCTGATCAAGTTGTTTTTGTGTCATTCTAAATCAAAAAGGGGAGACTCGATCCTCTTGAGTGTACCAAGCTTGATTTATTTTCGTCATGTTATCAAGAAGAAATGAGGCCACCTCAAATGATTGCAACATTATTCCCCCTTGTACCAATTGATCATCCACTCCTTTATTAACAAAATCAAGACTCCGGTAAAAATATTAGAGTAGCAAGTCATTTGGTAGCCCATGAGTTGGACATTGAAGTAAGAGTTTCTTAAATCTCACCCACGTTTCATGGTGGGTTCACCCTCCGATCGCTTAAACCCTTGAATATTATCCCTGAGTTTCATCATTCTTGACGGAGGGAAGAACCTCACATTAAATGCCATGATAAGCTCATCCCACGACGTGATAGAAATCTTTGGTAGCTCGGCCAACCACATGCTAGCCTCCCCCATCAGAGATAGAGGAAATAATCTGAGCCGGATTGATTCTTGTGGCACATTCTTGAATGAAAACGGGATGCACACCTCTATAAAATGTCTCACATGCTCATGTGGATCTTCGTGATCTCACCCTCCATAGAGTCCCCTCATTTGAAAGAGATGAAGAGTCGTGCTAGTGACCTCAAATCGTGCATTCCCATCAGTTGGTGATAGGAAAATTGCACCCATTTCACCTGGTTGAGATGGGTTGTAAACACAATTGATATCATCGATACCGTCCCGATGACCTTCTTGGCTACCATCCACCTCTGCCTCACTCATTCTTACTCCTGGTCACCCCACTCAACACGAGTACGATGCCACCTAAATAGATTCAACTTCAGCTGACAAATTTACAAGTCAAATTTTGATAAAATAACTATAAACAACGCTACTCCCCGACAGCGAAACCATTTTGATTAACGTTTCAAAGTCTCTTCATCCAATTCCTAGTGTCAACGATTGTAAATCAGTATAAACCCAACTAGATAAGTTGGGGTCGATCCCACAGTGAGAAGCCTTCTTTTGATTTCGAATATGAAAGTATAACAACGACCCTTCAGCTGAACAAATACCACACTTAAAAGTTTAGGATTCAAATTTGAGGTTGTATTTACTAACCAACTTCAACAATCAACACAGAACGATTAAATAATGAGGGAACACTTGGTGGATTGACAAACCAACTATTGAATTCAACTTAATGGGTGAACATCATTACCGACAATGTTAATTTGTTGTTGGTAGAATGGACTATTTGTAAAGCAATTTTCTCTCGAACAATTACCTTATTTCTGTTGAATTCTCTTGAACTTCAACACTAGCCATAAGAAGCCTAGCCCACTTTCTTATCAAGTCTACTCTTTCGAGCTAGAAACAAAGGCTGAATCCCAAGTTTCACTTTCTCAATCTGAAATCGTAATGACCCACTACTAAGGATGCCAAATTACCATAATTGTTCTGTGCTTCTCTCTCGAGCAGGCACAAAACTCTGAACTATATTGCACTAAACATGCAATATTGAAGTTAAACCGCAATAATAACTCAAACCTATTTCAATTTAACATCAAAATTCGCTAATTAATGACACCCACATAGTCAAATGCAACAATTGGTCACATTCTCACCCCCCAAGGTTAAGGTTTTAGCCAATCATAATAAAAAGATGAAATTCAATACCTGCAATGTTTTCCATAGCTGGGTAAATGAAATTTGGAAGTCAAAGTTCAATAAACTATTGTCTATTAAAAAACCCAAATGAAGAATCTTGTTAAAAATCAATTCCCATGACAATAACAGTATTTTTGCTCTCTATCTTTTGTTCCTCCAGATTTCTCAATGCTTTCTCTCTCATGCACAAATCAATTTATACAAAATCTGGTGTGGCTTTTTGAGGCCACTCGGTGAGGAAAGTAGGGCTAGGCCGACCGTTCGGTGACTTACCAAGTGTCCTTTCATCTCGCCTTCCTGCTTCACATCTTCTTAATTTGACCACTGTAATTTTAGGTGAGCCAACTTAGGATTGCCCTTTCATTCAGCGATGCGTCCTTCTGTCCTTTGACTCACCCATCTGTGATTATCTTGGTCTTCATCAGTACTTTTGGTGACCTGGTAATCCATCACGGATGCAATTGGCGTCACGTCGAGTGGAACTGCTGCTTGCCGAAGTTATTCCTAATTCACCCTCGCTTTTTGTAACTTTAGGCAGTAGAAGGGCAACTGGGCGAGTAACCGAGTGACATCGGTGATCGTCAGGCTTGTTTTTCCCTTCTCTTTTTTCGCTTGTGTTGTCTTTGTTGCCCATTTCTGTTCTAGCTTTGTTCCTCAATTCATATATCTGAACATCAAGGGGTTTACATAAGTTATTGGCACAAAATAAGTATTTGAGGACACTGAATCATTGTAAATAAAGCTCTAAATGATTCCAAATCTTGGACTCATCAATGCTTTCTGATCTAAAACCCCTTACCCTGACATTGTTGTCACCTTTCTAATCTTATTAATAGTTTCCAATAATCTCTATTCCTTCAGCTACGAAAACCACTATTCTAACTTCATACTTGAATTCAAAATAGAGTTCCCTGTGGGATCGCTTGTTGGGTTTATACTGCTTAACGATCGTCTACTCCTAGTATCAGATGAGATGTAGTTGATACATTAATCAAAATGGCGCCGCTGCCGGGGAGTGGTGTTGTTTAGAATTCTCCTATTGAAGTTTATTCTTAGATTCTATTGGATGTAGTTGAATTGATTAAATTTGTTTTGTGTTTGTGTTGGTTGTGTTAAATAGAAGATGAAATGAGTGAGGCATGAAGTAATGGTAGCCAAGTAGGCCAACAAAGCAATATTGACGATCTTAATTGTGTAAATGACCCAATCCAATTGGGTGGAATTGGTGCAATCTATCTACCATCAACCAAAATAAATGCTATATTCCATGTTACTAGCACGATACTCCATCTCATCCAATTGATAGGACTTTATGGAGGATTGGCTCACGAGGACCCACATGAGCATATGCGGAATTTCATGGATGTTTGTGACCCATTCTCATTCAAGAATATGTCACAAGAGTCAGTCCGTCTTAGGTTGTTCCCATTATCTTTGATGGGTGAAGCTAGCAAATGGTTGGCTGATCTACCGAAGAATTCCATCACCTCTTGGTATGAGCTTACCACGATGTTCAATATGCGATTCTTTCCCCCGTCGAGGATGTTGATACTCAGAGACAACATTCAAGGTTTCAAGCGATTGGAAGGTGAACCAATCCTCAAAATGTGGCTAAGGTTCAAGAAGCTATTACTTCAATGCCCGACTCACGGGCTTCCAAACAACTTGCTACTACAATACTTCTATAGAAGTCTTGACTCGGTAAATAAAGGAGTAGCTGATCAATTGACACGAGGAGGAATAATATTGCAATCGTTCGAGGTGGCTTAGGCTCTTCTTGATGACATGACGAAAATAAATCAAGCATAGTACACCAAAGAAGACCAAGTTTCACCATTTTTTTTAAGGATGACGCAAAAACAACTTGATAAGGAAAAATAAAGGGATGAGAACATCAATAAGATGTTATCCCAAATGAAGTTGCAACAAAAACAAGTGCTAGAAAACGTGGGCAAGCCAGAAGAAGAAAGGAGAGTGTTTAGAGTTGGGGAGGGTTCTCACTCGTGGTACTCAAATTCGGTTGAGAATCAAGGTTGGAACTCTTATAAGGATGAAGAGGGTTTCCACCCAAGATACTTGAAGCAGGGTGGGAATCAAGGTTGGAACTCTCACAAAGAAGAAGAGTGATTAATAACATTTCAAAGAAACTTCATCCAATTCTAAGCGTCAACGGTCGGTAATTAGTATATAACCCAACTAAATGAGTTGGGGTCTAATCCCATAGGGAGCGATACGTGTTTGAGAGTCAATTGAGAAGTACAAATATGATCAAATCAGTTATATGAATAAACATCATCGAATAAAAACATCATTCAAATCAGGAGGTGACACGAATGTCAAATGGGGGAATTTAGTTTTGATTATCTACTACAAACAGTAGCAAATAATACGAAATAACCATAATGAGATGTGTTCTTGGGATGTGATTCGATTATAGGCTAATATAGACAAATGGGTAATTGCAACTATTAGAAAATACCTAGATATTAGTGAGTAAGCAAGGCTATAGAAGAGGTAAACTTTCTCTCAAACAGTTTACCCCGAATCAAGTTTATTTTTTTCGAACATCAACAAGCATGCAAATAAGGAGAGCCCACACCTTAGTCCATTCACTCTCTCAAGCTGAATGTGTGGAATTGGGTTTAGGATTCACTTTCTCGAGCTGAACCCATGTTAACCCAATACCCACTGACCATCAATCAATAAGCTTAGTTTTAAAACATCTCTCTCGAGCAAGCCGGAAACACAAGGGTAGAACTCCATTTGCAACTAAAATTCTTAAATTAAACCACAATTAATGATTGAACTCACTTCTAAATAGCATTTAAACTAACAATTAGCAATACCTATAAACTAAATCAGCCCATGATCACATAATCACGCCACAAGAATTGGGGTTTTAGCTAGACATCATAAAAAGATAAAAATCGTTACCAAATTGAGTTTCCATCAACATGGTAAGATTAATTTTGTCCTTACAATGTTCCAATTCGAAGAATCTCAAAGTCCCACTTCCAATTTCTAAAAAGTGAAAAACTTCAATTCTCCAAACTTAGGAAAACTAGAGAAAACTTGTCTCAATGCTCAGAATATTGACTACAATTCAGAGATTGTGATATTAGACACTAAACTAAATGTTCAAAAATGTATTTATAGTCGTAAAAAATATGCTGTGAAGAGCCACTTGGTGATGTAAGCCGAGCTCGCCAAACCACTCGGCGAGCCGCCCTTTGGTCACTTGCATCGCCTTTCTGCCTTGGTATTCAGCATCCTCAAGGACTGCAACTTTGGGCGATCCAACACTGCATCGCGGAACTTCTCGGCGATCCGCCGACTGCTCCTTTCCATCGCCAACTTGATTTCTTTCCTCAGAGCTTGGCACACTAGAAATTTAGGTGGTCAAAAAGCCATTCAGCGACTCGCCAAGTGGACTTGGCGATCACCAGGCTTGCATTTGTTCATTCGTTCAACTCGCTTTGTTCTTTTTTTGCAAATTAGTGTCCTTGTTTTGTTCCTCAATCCATATACCTGTAAATCAAGGGGTTTACATCAATTATTGGCACAAAATAAGCATTTGAGGACACTAAATCTATATAAATAAGGCCCTAAATGAGTCCAAATATCGGACTCATCAACACCCCAAACTTAAACTTATGCTTGTCCTCAAGTAAAACTCAAGTTCAGCAGTTCAAAAAGAATTTCTTAAACAGTGCTACAAAAGACTCAATTATGAATGCACTCAACAAGACTCAACTTACTAATGCAAGGATTAATTGTTTACACAAATATTCAAGTTGTGACTCACCATCATCAATGATTCTTAAGTTCACAATACTTGCTTCAAATGCAAGTTCAATCTCAACAAAGGTACTCAGATGCCCTCACACAAGAATGATTCAATATTCACACAATTGTTCAACACATTATAGGTTTGGAATCACATCCAACTCTCACACTCACAAGGATGAACACATGCATGACTTCACCCATAGGTTTGCCCTTATTTTTCAATCAACATTCACTTCAGATAACTCAAGATCAAAAAGGTCTTTTCAAGGCTTGTAATGGGGTTGAGTGTAAAGGTATGGTCATTTAGGCTCAGTGGCTGCTATCCTCATGAAATGTGGTATGAACATCACTTTCTTTCCTTTTCTTCAACATTTTCACCCATTCTCCAAATTTACCTCATTATTCACTTCCCATGTAATATCGGACACCCTATTTCTTTTAAAACTTTCACAACTTTATTTCTCAACTTTTTCGTTCTTTTTCTTTTTCATTCTACTTTTCTTTTCTCTCATTTTTTGTATAGAGGGGTTCCATATTTCTCAAAAACATGGATCAAGGGGGACTTCCTTGCACTTCTTAATTTACCTTCTCTTTTCACCACACCCCCAACTTAGGCTTTTGGCCTAAGTTGGCTATTCAAACAAACCACACTTCATGAGGATTATGGGTGAATGGACAAATAGGGGTTACAATTGCATCAAGTTTCTTCCAAGAAAAGCTAAGGCTCAAAGGGTGTTCAAGCAAAGTTTACACACTCACAAGGTTGGCCACAAAAGAGGTATATTGTCAAATTGTTTCACTCTTCAAGATTGTTGCCTAAGATCATATCAAGAGCTTGCATCACTTAGTTAACCGGACCAACGGGGAAAATTCTAGGTGTCATTACATAAGGTTCACGGTAAGCTCATCACACACAAGGCACTAACACCAATATCAAACAAGACTCCACAATTTCGCTAGTGTGCAATGTTCATCACAAGAGACTTCATTCAATAACCGACTAGTTACAATGAGATGCAAAAAGTTCACATATTGTCTATGCAACTTCATTTGGCCTCATCGTAGCCGTACATTAATTTTTGTTCCATTAAGAGCACTATTCAAGTCATTGGTATTGATCATAACCAATACTCAAATTTGCATAAGAACAACCACAATCAAACACAACAAGAGGGGGCAAAATTATTCAGAAGGGTCAAAAACCATTTGCATTTAAAACAAGGAGCCATAAGCTCAAACATCCACAAAACAGTGTCAAAACACAATTTACAGCACAAAAACCCAATATATACAAAAATGATAATCACAAGAGGTTGGTATGGAAATACCTCACCCTACCATAAACAAAAAGGCAGTTGTCCTCAAATGCAATAGAACACTAAAATTTAAAAAGAGTGACACAGAGGGGGTAAAGAAGGGTCATGTCTACACAGTCGCTTCATCTCTCGGAGCATTAGTGCCCGTTGCAACATCAGCACTGCTGGCTCCACTAGGGCCTGCCATGGACGTCTCTGTCAGTGATGTCTGAATCACCGGCTCTACAATCATCTCCTCTAGGTCTGGAAAATCTCCATAGATGGTCTCCTTTTGCACGTTAATCAGCTCCTCATCAGTCTCTGTCTTTGACTCATCGGTAGCCACATCATCCATCTGCACTTCTCCGGTGGTGGTTGGAGGAATCTCAAAAGTAGACGGTGCATCCATATCATCAGCTGCCTCCAATAGTGAAGTAAATTCTGTGGACTTCAAGTAGTCCACATCCTTCCTCAAATCTGCAACTTCGTCTTTCAAAGTTGTCACCTCAAAAGTAACCCCCTGTCGACTCTCACAAGTCTTTACTCTCATTGTGAGAGTGTCAATTGATGCTCGGAGGGTTTTTTAGTGCATCTAAGATAGCATTCTCAATCATCCACACTACTTCAGCCTCCAATCAGGTAGCCCTCACATCCGCAAAATAGGCTAAATGCCCCATCTTTAGGATTATGGGCTGAGTAATCCTGGTGGGCTGGAAATTAGTAGAAGCACCATGAGCCTGGGAGGAAGTGGAAGTAGGTGTACCTGAAGGCCCAGAGGCCGGAGTAGGAAAAGGTGCCTCTGCAAGTATCGTCTCAATATCGATCTCCGGGATGCATCAACTGGAGCTACTCTTCTCCTATTTGCCTCCTCTCAAGTGTACTCTATGCACCGGATGTCAGTGGAAGATGTCGGAGTAACATCGATATCCCTCTTCTCATCACGAGGAACTCCAACATGCCGGAACAACTCTGTAATCAAGATCGGGAATGAAAGGGACATTTGGTTCTTCTGGGCCTTCATGGCCATCTCGTGCTCTATGATGAGTCCCAAGTCAAAGCTCCTCCGGGATATGATTGACCCAAGGCAGGCCGCCTTAGGATGGTAGAGGATGGACTCATTTTGGGATGACATAATGGAGCTGCCAATGAATCCAAACTTGTATCGCGCAGCTATATTCAAATCCTTCTTCTCAATCGGAGCTCCTGCCTCAATCCACCTCGGGGTGGTGTTAGAGATGAGGGGGGAAAGCCAGCCCCTCAAATCATCTCAGTGAGTCGTAGTGGTAGCCAAATTTGGATAGTCGAAGACTAACCCTTTTTCCAATACAATGTTGATATGATCGCAGCTGCATTTCATTACTATCCCCCGTATTATGACGGACTCTACCGGCCTAAAAGTGCAGGCCTTCTTCTTGCCCTTGGGTACCACTTCACCGTATGCTGCGTAGAACTCCCAGACCCATGTAGGAATATAGGGGCCCCGGGGCCTGGTGAACTACTCGAACCTGTGAAACTTGAGAGTGTCTCTCACACTGGAATATCTACCCACTAAACCTTCGGTAGACAACAACTTTTCTTCCAGAATTGTCCTCAATCCCTCGACTTTAAGTCTATTAAGTAATTGGGGAGAAGGACCCTGTATTGGTGGCGCTAGAACCATAGTTGGTGCTAGAGTTGGCACTATATCGGCTGGAGGAGGGTGGCCTCTGGAACTATCGACGAATCTAGGCGAGACCTCGCACAAAGTTTTGCTCACCGGGAGTGTAAAGGGTGGTCATCATCAGGCTCAGAGAGTGAGACCTGAGATATAAATGAATCCCCATCACTGCCGGAGTTGTGCTCCGGTCTCTCAGTTTCAGGAGCCTTGCCCTTGCCTTTTTCTCCCTTGGGAGGTGCCATCTTTCCCTTTTTAAGAGGGTTAGCTGCCCCCTCGTTGATAACTATGCCCCGTGCCCCTTTGCAGGGTGATAAGTCTAAGTTGGTTCTAGCCATATCTGCAAAAACATCGTACTAAGTTAGAAATAATTCAAGAAAAATTATAGAAATCAGGTTGTAGACAGACTCACCGAACTGATCGATGAGTGCCGAATCACTTTGGCGAGCTAGATCAGGCTTGCCTAAAGGACATGCTTCAAAAACATCCAGAAAAATGACCTGTCGATAATGGGAACGATATTTTGGTGAATCGCTGACACCATTCGGTGAGCACGGACAATCCTGCTAAAAGTTACAGTGTTTTAGGGGTTGGGGACGCAAAAAGGGTGATCAAAGAAGACTTTCGGTGAGTCGCCGAGTGCAC
Organism: Solanum lignicaule; assembly: GCA_029582545.1. Lineage (NCBI taxonomy): Eukaryota > Viridiplantae > Streptophyta > Magnoliopsida > Solanales > Solanaceae > Solanum > Solanum lignicaule. Next base: position 18,387 of record JAJOOF010010626.1, on the reverse strand, counting down.
TCGGTGATCTCAAGCTTCTCGCCGAAAGTTACAGAATCAATCTCATTAATTTCAAGAATTTAAAGGCGATTAGGGGTGATTTTGGTGAACGGCCGAGTGGTTCGGCGAGCTTGACCCAGCTCACTAAACTGCCCAATGTACCTATTTTCAACCCTAACTTCCAAAATCAACCCCACATCCCCCAAAAATAAAATCAAAACATACACATTTTCAATTAGACTCAGACCCTCTAGACCCATGCCACCGGGGTAGTCAGACTTCCTCCGGTTTGGCGAAAATTGGCCATTTGACGAGTTTAGCCCTTAAGAATGACGTCAAACGTTCCATCATTGGGCAAAGCATGTCATTTAGCACAATTTTTGGTTACTCAGACTTCACCCAACTAGAACCAACACCAATAAAGTACAACCCACAAAATTTCGATCAATTTTAAAACATAAAATTTGGAAAATCAACACTTAGGCATTTTAGGCATGATATCAAAATTAAAATAGGCACACAAGCACACATTTACAATTTCAGAGAGGCCCAACACACATAAATAAGAACAATACAATTTGCAAATGAGTTTAACCGCTAAATACGAGTTTGGGGTTCAGAAAACCAACCTTTAAAGTCGAATATGAGAATTTGTAAAGCTAGGCGGCAAAGTATCCAACTCCGAACACAGATTCAACGACTAGAAAGTGGTAAAAAGGCAAAAATATCTAGAATATAGTGCGGGTGTGATTTTGTGAAGTTAAAAAGTGACGGAATGTGAAGGAGTTTAAAATTTTAAACCTTTGACCTTCTAAAAACCGTCTAGTTCGCACCATTTCGGCGATGTTATTTTTGCTTGCCGAACCACTCGCCGACACGCTGAGTGGTCACTTACCTCGCTGAGTTTTACAGGACCTCCGGTTAATACGGGGGTCCAAACGGTGGACAAATTTGGGATCGCCAATCTGTTTGGCAACACACCGACTTGTCCATGGGCCTACCAAGTTTTACAAACTCCATCTTCTAATATCTTGAGTCAAATGACGGTCGAAGTCGAGCTCGCCAACCTCTTCAATGAGTCGTCGACTGGACATTTTCCTCGCCAAGATGCACTTTTCAAACACATTCTATAGTTCAACCTGCATAATCAACACACGTTATACCAAAAATAAAAAGAAAGAAAATAAAAACTTTGATTACCTCCCAAGAAGTGCCTTAGTTAACGTCGTGGCACGAACCAAGTCCTCACTCAAACTTCATTCTTGGGGTTTGCCATAGTATCACTAGGAAACCCCCTTGTTATCTCGGGTTTAAATGAGAAGAAATTTGATCCATTTGGGTCTCCAACTGCTTGGTAGAGACGGAATGAGAAGTCACCGTCTGCTTAAGGGTCGATACATCTTCCATAATTTCCTTTAAAATTTTATCGAACCCTTCAACCTTGTTGAGAATACGAGAGAGCATATCCTCAGACTAGCCACCTTCATAATCTTTGAGCTTTTGACGCTCGTGGGGAGGAACATACCTATCTTTCTCCCCATCTCTTTCCTTCCAAGTGGGGTTACGATTCCTCCACTCTCTATCACAATCTCTCCAGCTCTCATCCTTGCTCCAACCTTGGTTACCACCTTATCTCGGGTAGTTTGTACAATAACCATCTCCTTGGTTAGCTACGAAGTTCACTTCCTCATTGTACAACACTTCAAATTTGGCCTCATCTGGGTTTACACACCCAACACCCACAACATTGACACTCCTAACACCAGTTCCCATGACATTTTTAGCCAAAATGTCAAGTTGGGTCATGATCTTTGCCATGTTTTGGTCCCTCTCTTGATATTTCTCAAGCTGCTCCTTTGTCAATTTAAAAGTGAGAGAGAGACCTGATCTTTGCGGGTGTACCATGCCCGATTAATTTTGGTCATACCATCCAAGAGCTGGGTTGCTATAACGTAAGGTTGTTGCATCAAACCTCCAGGAGAAAATTGATCAGCTACTCCCTTGTTCACCAAATCAAGGGTTTGATAAAAGTATTGCAGCAAAATGTTGTCAGGCAAACCATGAGTTGGGCATTGCAACACCAACTTCTTAAATCTTAGCCAAGTCTCATGGATTGTCTCACCCTCCAAACGCTTCAAGCTTTGGATGTTGTCCCTCAATGTCATCATATTCGAATGAGGGAAAAATCTCAGTTGGAATGCGGTGACAATATCTTCCTACCAAGTGATGGAGTCTCTTGGCAATTCAACCAACCACTTACATGTTCTCCCGTTAAGGAAAATGGGAACAACCTCAACCAGACCGACTCTTGGGATATGTTCTTGAAGGAGAATGACCCGCAAACATCAACAAATTTCCTTATATGCTCATGGGGATCCTCAGAGCCAACCCACCAAACAACCTTTTCAATTGCATGAGCTGCAACATGGTGCTTGTAATGTGAAACACAACGTTCCCTTCAGTCGGAGGCAAGCGTATGGAACCAACTCCACATATAAGATTAGGGTTATTAGCATTCGACTCATTTCCTCTGTTTTAAACAGCAACACAAAAACCAAAAATAAAAGTAAGTAGATTGAACTATGACTAAAAAGAACAAAATTCAACTTCACCAAAAGAATCTCAACTAACACCACTCCCCGGCGGCGGCGCTATTTTGATCAAGTAACGTTTCAAAGACACTTCATCCAAGTTTAAGAGTCAAAGGTCATTAATCAGTATATAGCCCAACAAAATGAGTTGGGGTTGAATCCCAAGGGAGCAGTATGCGTTTGAGAGTCAATTGAGAACTACGAATATGATCAAATCAATCATAGGAATAAACATTATCGAATTAAAACATCATTCAAATCAGGGGGTGACATGAATGCCTAATGGGGGAATTTGGTTTTGATTACCTACTACAAATAGTGGCAAACAATAAGAATTAACAATAAGAAGATGGGTTCTTGGGATGTGATTCGATTATAGGCTAATATAGACAAATGCGTAATTGCAACTATTAGATAATAGTTAGATATTAGTGAGTAAGCTAGGCTATAGAGGAGGTAAACTTTCTCTCGAACAATTTACCTCGAATAAAGTTGATTTCTCTCGAACATCAACAAGCGTGTAAAATAAGGACATCCCACACCTTAGTCCATTCATTCTCTTGAGTTGAATGTGTGGAATTGGTTTAGGATTCACTCTCTCGAGGTGAACCCATGTCAACCCAATACCCACTGACCATTAATCAATAAGCTTAGTTTTAAAACCTCTCTCTCGAGCAAGCCAAAAACACAAGGGTAGAACTGCATTTGCAACTATAATTCATAAATTAAACCATAATAAATGATTGAAATCACTTATAAATAGCATTTAACTAACAATTAGTAATACCCATAAACTAATCAGCCCATGATCACAAAATCACACCCCAAGAATTGAGGTTTTAGCTAGACATCATAAAAAGATAAAAATTGTCACCAAATTCAGTTTCCATCAACTGGGTAAGTTTAATTTCGTCCTTACAATGTTCCAATTCGAAGAATATCAAAGACCCACTTCTAATTTCTCAAAAGTGAAAATCTTTAATTCCAAAGCTTAGGAAAACTAGAGAAAACTTGTCTCAATGCTCAGAATATTCACTATAATTCAGATATTGTGATATTAGATACTAAACTAAATGTTCAAAAATGTATTTATAGTAGCCAAAAATATGTTGCGAAGAGCCACTTGGAAAAGTAAGTCAAACTCACCGAACAACTCAGCGAGCCACCCTTTGGTCACTTTCATCGCCTTTCTGCCTTGTTATTCAGCATCCTTAAGGTTTGTAACTTTTGGCGATCCAGAACTGCATCGCAGAACTGCTCGGATCCGCTGACTGCTCCTTTCCATCACCAACTTGATTTCTTCCCTCAAGGCTTGGCACATTGGAACTTTAGGCGGTCAAATAGCCATTTGGCGACTCACCAAGTGGACTTGGCGATCTCCAGAAGTGCGTTTATTAATTATTTCAACTCGCTTTGTTCCTTTTTACAAATTAGTATCCTTATTTTGTTCCTCAATTCATATACCTGGAAATCAAGGGTTTTACATAAGTCATTGGCACAAAGTAAGCATGTAAGGACACTAATCTGTATAAATAAGGCCCTCAATGAGTCCAAATCTCGGACTCATCAAAGAGCGGAGACGATGCTATCAAGAGTGGGATGAATAAAGTGACCATGATAGAAGAAATTATGAAAATTAAGAGGACCATACACAATCGAGTGATATACCAAAATCAAAAGGTAGTTCAAGTAGTCTACGCGTGGATGATTTGTTGTCTCCCATCCTTGACAAGGTTGAGGGCTCGGATGACATGCTAAAAAAGATGAAAACCGATTTCTCATCATTAAATAATAGAGTGAACTCTCATGCTGATGCAATCAAGTAACTTGAAGGTCAATTGATTCAACTTTCAGCACAATTAATGTGTGTAAGTCAATGAAGCACCCAAGCGATATTCATGTAGTATCGACAATTGATATAATTGATGAAGTAGTGGCTAGTGTGAGCCATTTGATGTGTATGAATGAGCCTCTTGAGGTTGTGTTTGCAAACTATGATGAGACTGATGTCCAAGGTTATGATGAGGTGGTAGCTGCCCTTTCGAGATTGGAGGAATGTCAAAAGAATCCATTAAACCTGGATATTAATTTAAAAAATTGAGAAAATCTCCTGCCAAGCCATCGACGGAGGAACCACCAAAGCTTGAGTTGAAAGTGCTCCCTGCTCATCTTCAGTATGCATTCTTGGGGGAGAATAACACCGTACCCGTAATCATTGCAGCTGACTTGCTAGACTGGAAAGTGAAATTGCTTCTTGAAGTGTTGAGAAGATACATCAAAGCCATTGAGGGGCCTATAGCTGATATTGTGGGCATTCCACCCGGTATTTGCACTCACAAAATTCAACTTGATAGTAAGTGTAAATGAGTGTAGAACATCAAATGAGATTGAACACACCGATGCAAGAGATGGTGAAAAAGGAGATAATAAAGTGGTTGGATGCAGGTGTGATTTACCCTATTGCGGATAGCAAGTGGGTGAGTCAGGTACAATGTGTACCAAAAAAGGGTGGCATCACGGTGGTCCCAAATGAAAAGGGGGAGGTTGTTTCTATGAGACCAGTAACTGGATGGCGAGTATGCAGGGACTACCGGAAGTTAAATTCTTGGACCAAAAAAGATCACTTTCCCATGCTTTTTATGGATCCAATGCTTGATCAACATATAGAGAGAGAATTGTATTTCTTTTTAGATGGGTATTCCAGATATAATCAAATCTCTATTGCTCCGGAGGACCAAGAGAAACCCACTTTAACTTGCCCTTATGGAACTTTGCCTTCAAAAGGATGTCGTTCAGGTTGTGTAATGCACCAGCAACGTTTGACCGTTGCATGTTATCTATTTTCGTTGATATGGTAGAAGATTCGATATAAATGACTTCTCAGTTGTGGGCGATACTTTTGAAGCATGCTTGGCACACTTGGGGGAAGGTCCTTCAAAGATGTGTGGAGACAAATTTGGTCCTAAATTGGGAGAAATGTCGCTTCATGGTTAGGGAAGGTATAGTTCTTGGTCACAAAAAGGGCTGGAAGTTGATAAGACAAAGATGGAGAAGTTGCCACCACCAATCTCAGTAAAATGTATTCGTAGTTTCTTAGGGCATGCCAATTTTTTTACCAGAGGTTAATCAAAGACTTTACAAAAATTGCACACCCCTTGTGCAAACTTTTGGAGAGGGAGTTAAAATTCAACTTTGATGACGCATGCATGGTGGCCTTTAAGTGTTTGAAAGAGAAATTGATCTCTACCCCGATTATTATTAGTCCTGATTGGTCGGCATCCTTAGAAGTGATGTGTGATGCAAGTGGTACGACATTAGGTGTTGTGTTGGGGCAAAAATTCAACAAGTTATTCCATCCCATTTACTACACAAGTAAAACCCTAAATGGTGCTCAACGTAACTACACGATTACTAAGCAAGAATTACTTGTGGTGGTATATGCATTTGAAAAATTCCGGGCATATTTGCTAGGCACCAAAGTGGTTGTTCACACTGATCATGCAACTTTGTGTTATTTGATGGCAAAGAAAGACACCAAACCAAGGTTGATAAGGTGGGTATTATTGTTGCAAGAATTTGACTTTGAAGTCAAAGATAGAAGAGGTTGTGAAAATCAGGTGGCTGACCATCTATCCAAGTTAGAAGGAAAGGAAAATGAAGAGCTGGAGGTAGACATCAATGACTCATTTCCCAATTATCAAGCTTAGTAACTTTCAAGCAAGTTCCTTGGTATGCTGATTTTGCTAACCATGTGGTGTGTGGACTGATGCCGGAAGATCTGAACTTCTACCAACAAAAGAGGTTCTTGTTCGATGTAAATAAATACTTTGGAGATGAGAAATATTTATTTAGAGAATCCGTAGATCATATTATTAGGCGATGTGTACCTGAAAAGGAATTCAATGAAATTCTATGTGCTTGTCATGCTTCACTGGTTGGTGGTCATCATAGCGATGTGCGCACACCCGCTAAAATTCTCCAAAGTGGTTACTACTGGCCATCCCTATACAAAGATGCTCATAAATTTGTCAGGAAATGCATACAATGCCAAAAACTAAGTGGAGTGTCCAGAAGGCATAACTGCCTCTGAAGCCTATTCTAGAAGTTGAGTTATTTGATGTTTGGGGAATAGATTTTATGGGTCCATTTGTGAGATTGTTTGGTAATAAGTACATTTTGTTGGTGGTAGATTATGTTTCTAAATGGGTGGAAGCTGTGGCCTTATCCAACAATGAAGGGAAAAATGTCATTCAGTTCTTAAAATGACATTATTGCTAGGTTTGGCATCCCTCGAGCTATTATTAGTGATGGTGGTTCACATTTTTGCAACAAGCTATTTGCATCTGCATTGAGAAAATACGGGGTGCGGCATAAAGTTGCAACACCATATCATTCTCAAACGAGCGGCCAAGTGGAAGTCTCAAATTGGGAGATTAAGAGTATATTGGCTAAGGCTGTGAATGCAAATATGCATGATTGGTCTAGAAAGCTAGATGATGCTCTTTGGGAATATCGCGCTGCCTACAAGACACTAATTGGCATGTCCCCTTATCAACTATTTTTTGAGAAATCTTGTCACTTATCGGTTGAACTGGAACACAAAGCATTATGGACATTAAAGGCTTTAAATCTAGATTGGGTGAGGTCTTCAAAAGGGCGAGTAGATTACCTAAACAAATTGGATGAATTCAGGTTTAGGGCATATGAGAGTTCAACCCTCTACAAGGAGAAGATGAAGATGTGGCACGATTTTAAGATCCTTAGGAGGGAGTTCTGGGTTGGCGATTGGTTGTTGCTATACAACTATCGACTGAGACTCCTTTCGGGAAAGCTCAAATCAAAGTGGTCAGGCCCATTTAGAGTGACACGAGTGTTCTTAAATGGAGCCATTGAAATTGAAGGCAAAGATGGTCCTTCCTTCAAGGTGAATGGGCAACGCTTGAAGTTGTATTTTAGAGAATGCTATGAAATTTCAGTGATTGAAGTTGTGTACTTGGAAGATGTTGGAGAGCATTTCCATGTCGTGCCACGACATTAAATAAGGCGCTTCTTTGGAGGCAACCCAAGTGTTAGTTGCTTTGAATAACATGTGATAAACGTGCAGGTGTGGGTGATTTTGCGAGGCTAAGGATCCTTCTGTGATCCTCCGAGTGGGTTGGCTGATTACGAAGTTGATCGCCTTTCTGGCATCACCGGTGGGCTAAAACACTGGAATATTAGGCAGAATACATACACCACTCGGTGATGCACCAAAATGATATGGCAAGCCTGACTTTCTCCGCCCTTTTGCACCATCCCTGATAGACTGGAGTCCTGGATCTTTCGGCGAGGTTCCACATCCATTGGGTGATGCGCCGATGTTACACGGTGGACTTGCCCTTGTCCACCTTCCCGCCCCAAAATGGAGTGGTTACATGCTTCATAATTCGGTGAGATTCTGGCAACTTGGTGGTTCATCGAGCAGTTCAGCGAGGGCTGCAAGTCTTCGCCAAATGGCCGCCTAGAGAAGATTCCTTTTCACCCTACTCTACTTGTTTAAGTGCCAGTATTTTATCTTTAATTTTTGTTAATGTTTGTTCTCTGCTCACATTGAGGACAATGTTGGATGCTTTTGGTGGGGGTGGTAGGAGTCTGTTGTTCTATTGAAATTATTTGAGTATCAGTTATCAATACCGATGACTCGAATAGTTTTCTTAATTGAACGGAATGAATGTGTGGCCCACTGATCCCCGAATCGGCTCAATTAGTGTCCTAGTTTTCGAGTTCTAGTTCAAGGCAGGGCAGGACGAGATGCTTCTACCCAAAGGTGATTAGTTACCAATGAAGAAAATTCCATCTCCTGCACAAGACAAACTGAGCCCTACATCTCACTCTATGTGTTTTCTTGAGTGAGGTTGGGGTACCCCTCTCATGTGTGAACTTTTAGCATCTCATTGTGACTAGCCGGTTATCGAATGAGTCTCTTGTGATGAATATTGTACACTAGCCAGAAAGTGTGGAGTCTTCTTTAATATTCGTGTCAATGCCTTGTGTGATGAGATTACTTTGAACATTGTGTGTGATGACACCTAGAATTTTCCCCATTGGTCTGGTTGACTAAGTGATGCAAGCACTTGAAATGATCTTAGGCAACAATTTTGAAGAGTGAAACAATTTGACAATATACCTCTTTTGTGGCGGCCCTTGTGAGATATTTGAACCTTGCTTGAACCCTCTTGAGCCTTATCCTTTTCTTGGAACAAACTTGAACAAGTGTGATCCATCCCTCTTTATCTAGTCACCTATAACTTCGTGAAGTGTGGTTTGTTTTAATATCCAACTTAGTCCAAAAGCCTAAGTTGGGGGTGTGGTGAAAAGATAAGGGAAAATCAAGAAGTGTGAGAAAGCCTCCCTTGAGCAATGGTTTTGAAAAAGATTGAACCCCTCCAAGTAAAAAATAAGAGAGAAAAGAAGAAAACAAAGAAAAATAATGAAAAAGTTGTGAAATAAAGTAGTGGAAGTTGAAAAAGAGGTGGGGTATTCGGTAGTTCATATGAAGTTGAATAGTGGGGTGGATTTTGAGCATGATCAAAATGTTAAATAAAAGGAAAAAAGTGATGTTCAGACCATACTTCATGAAGGTAGAAGCCACTGAGCTTAAATGACCATACCATTACACTTAGCCCCGTTACAAGCCTTGAAAAGACCTTTGGGTCTTGAGTGAGCTGAAAAGAATGTTGATTGGAAAATAAGAGCAAACCTATGGGTGAAGTCATGCATGTGTTCATCTTTGTGAGTGTGAGAGTCGTATGTGATTTCGAAACTATAAATTGTGGAGGAACTTTGTGTGAATAGGGAATCATCTTAGTTGTGAGGGCATTTGAGTACCTTTGTTAAGCTTGAACTTGCATTTGAAGCAAGTATTGTGAACTTGAGCATCTTTGATAATGGTGAGTCACAATTTGAATCTTTGAGTGCACAGTTGAGCATTGCATGAGTAAGTTGAACCTTGTTGTGTGCATTCATGTTGAGTCTTATGCAACACTAGTTGAGACATCCTTTTTGAACTGCTGATCTTGAGTTTTACTTGAGGACAAGCAAAAGTTTAAGTTGGGGGTGTTGATGAGTCCGAGATTTGGACTCAGTTAGAGCTTTGTCTTGATGAATTTAGTGTCCTCAAACGTTTAATTTATGCTATGAACTGATGTGTAAACCTTGATTTTTAGGTATGTGGATAGATGAGCAAAGCAAGGACACTAATAGGCAAAAAGGAACAAAACAATCTGAAGGAGGGGTGAAAGGCAAGCCTGAAGATCGCCAAGCCTAACGATCGCCAAGAGCACTCGGCGAATTGCCGAGTTGCCCCTAGACCACCTAACTTTACAGTACATTATGCCTGAAATGAGAGAAATTTGGGCAAACTGTGTTCTACATAGGAGAATTGCCAAATTGATCAGTGAAACAAGATTGTACCGCCGAACGCACTGAACGAGACAAAGATGAAATTGAATTGGCGAGCCAAATGACTAAAGGGCGGATCGCGGAAGCGATCGGCGATCCCGATCCAGACCGCCTAAAGTTATAGTGCATGATGGATGAAAATGTGAAGAAAGAAGGTGATGGACAGGACGATCGGTGAGTTATGAATTGGTCAGTGAAGCCCAACTTTCCTCGCCAATCAGCCCCAAAAAGCCACATCTCAGATCAATATAAATTGATTTTTGGAAGAGAGAGAAAGCAGCCAGTTATTGTGGAACGAATTAGAGAGAACAAAAATGATATTCTTGTTTATTTTTAGCAATATGTGTTAGAGATTTCAATTGGGTGTTGTAATAGATAAAGAGTTATTCATCTTAGAACTTCGAAAATCAATACCCAGCTATGGAGCATGTATTAGGTACTACATTTTCTTCTTTTATGATGATTAGCTAAAACCCCAATCTTGGGGGTTTGACAATGTGATTAATTGCTTAATTTGGCTTAATGGGTGTTAGTTATTATCAATTTTAGTGCTAATTCGAAGTGGTTCGGACTTATTGTTGTGGTTTAATTGCTCTGTTGTATGCTATTTCAGTATGATTTAGTGTTTTATGCTTGCTTGAGAAAGAAGTGTAAAACCAAGGTGATAAGTTGGCACTCGTAGTCATTGGGTCATGGTGGGTTAAGCTTGAGAGAGTGAATCCCAAGATTCATTCTATGTATTCAGCTAGAAAGAGTGGATGTAGTGAGGTTGTGGGCTGGTCTCCTTGTTTAGCACATTGAGGTTCGAGAAAACTCAATTTACACGAGGTAGTTGTTAGATAGAAAAGTACCTCATCTAAAGTTCATCTTACCCACGAAGAGTTGGTACTATTGGTTATCAATTAACACCCATTGAGTTGAGTTTAGCAATTGGTCGGTCAATCCCCCAAGTATCATTCTACTATTTGATTATTTTTATATTAATTGTTGAAGTCGCTTTCTGATCTAAAACCCCTTACCCTGACATTAGTGTCACCTTTTTAATTTTATTAATAGTTTCTGATAATCTCTATTCCTTCAGCTATGAAAATCACTATTCTAGCTTCATACTTGATTTCAAAATAGAACTGCTCCCTGTGGGATCGACCCCAACTCTCTTGTTGGATTTATACTGCTTAACAATCGTCTATACCTTGTATCAGATGAGGTGTAGTTGATACGTTAATCATGGACCCACCTAAGGATGTGGGTCTTGCCGTGGTCCACTCTCTTTGGGCAGTTTCCAGGGTCCTCTTCAAGGACCCATGGTTGGTCCTTGGGGGGTTGTACCTTGACGATCTACACGAAACCGTCTATTTTTAAGTACAAAGAGTTACATCCAAGATTCTAACTCTCACATTAAGCTCTGGTTTAGCCTAAAAATTTCCAGAGTGTTACAATATCTCCCCCTTGGGATCATTCATCCTCGAATGACGATCTAGACACCTTACGGAAGTAAAGACTCCAGACTAGCAGCCCATCATGCATGAATCATCAAAATAATGCACAATTCACAGGAGGAAACATCAACTCCAACTCAAACATAAGCAATGCATCACAAGGAAGTAAGAACTACGTCTAACAACCCATTATGCATGTAAACTCAAAATTTCTCATATTCATATGAGGAACTACCTTCTCCAAGCTTTAAAGCATGCTCAACACAATCTCATGAAACCATTAGGCTATTTACTCAAGAAAGTATATACATATAGAGCATGTTCATAATTTCATTTCATGAAGTTAAATAGGCAACTCATACTGAATGCACAAAAACATGAGGAAAATCAATCATGAAAACTCATTTTCTTACTAAACATGAATTTCTCAAGAACATGCATAACATAATGAAATCATGGAAAATACATATAACGCACACGACTCCCAAAACAAGAAAACTCAAGAGGAACTACTTACCTCAAGCTTGAATAGGAGTAGAAGGAAAGAGATGACAATATCGGGACTTCATATCGGCCCCAGCCTCCCAAGTAGCACCCTCGACAAAGTGATTTCTCCATAAAACCTTCACGGAAGCTATTTCCTTATTTCTTAATCTCTTGACTTGCCAGTCTAGGATCTCTATCAGAACCTCTTCAGAAGAAAGATTTTTGTCAACTCCCAACCCTTCTAGGGGAATAATGGATGTCGTATCTCCAATACACTTCTTAAGCATAGAAACATGAAATACCGGATGAACCGGGGACAATTCATTTGGCAAATCCAACTCATATAAATCTTCCTAATACGCTTCAAAATTTGGTATGGGCTTACATACCGGAGACTAAGTTTCCCTTTCTTTCCAAATCTCATCACACCCTTCGTGGGTGAGATTTTCAAATAGACCCAATCATTAACCTCAAATTCTAGATCCCTTCTTCTCACATCGGCATAAGACTTTTGCCGACTTTGAGCCATTCTCAACCTCTCTCTAATAACCCGAACCTTCTCAATGGATTCATAAACTAACTTGGGACATATGAAAGAAACTTCACCCACCTCAATCCAACTAACAGGAGACCTACATCTCCTACCATACAATGCTTCAAAGGGAACCATACCGATACTTGAATGGTAGTTATTATTGTAGGAAAACTCTATTAATGGAAAGTGGTCATCCCAATTACTCTTAAAGTCTATTACACATGCCCTTAACATATCTTCAAATGTTTGGATGGTACGCTCTGCTTGCCCATCGGTTTGACGATGAAAAGCCTTGCTAAGCTTAACCTTAGTGCCAAGACCTATTTGGAATGACTTCCAAAAGTGAGAAGTAAATTGAGTACCCCGATAAAAAATAATAGATAGAGGAACTCCATGCAATTTCACCATTTCCCTTATATACAACTTAGCATAGTCTTCCGCAGAGAAAGAAACCTTGACGGGAATAAAGTAGGCTGATTTTGTCATCCAAGCTATAATGACCCAAATAGAATCATGTTTTCTCCGGGTTCGAGGCAAACCGGCAATAAAGTTCATGTTTACATCTTCCCACTTCCAAGTGGGAATACTTATATCTTGGGACAAGCCTCCCAACCTTTGATGCTTAACCTTACCTTGTTGACAACTAAGATATTTGGCTACAAATCCCGCAATATATTTCTTCATCCCAATCCACCAATAGACTTTTCGTAGATCACGGTACATCTTGGTGGCTCCCGAGTGAATAGAATACCGAGTACTATGAGCCTCTTCTAAAATTTGTTCCCTTAAACCATCAACATCCCGAACACATAACCGGCCATGGTACCTAAGCAATCCATCTCCCCCTTGGAAGAAATCCTCAATGGAATTCTTAAGTACAGACTCTTTCAACTCAACTAATATAGGATCAAGGCATTGTTTAAACTTCACATCCATCACAAAGGATGATTTGGAACCATTATGGACCACGACACCACCCTTGGTGGAATCCACTAGTTGAATACCTAGTCGGGCCAACCTATGCACATCACGTACCAATTCTTTCTTTACATCCTCTACCAATTCTTTCTTTACATCCTCTACATGAACCACACTAACTATGGACAATCTACGAAGTGCATCCGCTACAACATTAGCTTTGTCGGGGTGATAAAGGACACTCATATCATAATCCTTCAAGAGTTCTAGCCACCTTCTTTCGCGAAGATTCAAGTCCTTTGACTAAACACATATTGTAGACTCTTATGATCGGTGAAGACATCCACATGGACCTCATACAAATAATGCCTCCATATTTTAAAGGCAAACACAACCGCCGCTAACTCAAGTTCATGGGTAGGATAATTCTTCTCATTGACTTTAAGTTGCCTTGAAGCATATGCAATCACCTTACCATTTTGTATATGCACACATCCCAACCCAACTCTAGAGGCATCACAATACCCCATAAAACCATTTGTACCTTCCGATAAGGTCAACACAGAATCGGAATTAAGTCTATCTTTTAATTCTTGGAAACTTTTCTCACAAAATTCCGACCATACAAACTTAGCCTTCTTTTGAGTCAAAGGAGAAGAAATGGAAGAAAATCTCTCAACAAACCTTCTATAGTAACCGGCCAAACCCAAAAAGCTTCTAATGTCAGAAAGAGTTAAATGTAACACCCCGGAAATCTAATGACCTAAGCTAGAGCATAACATGTAGTCTAGTAGCCTAATGAAGTTAAAACGTAAGGTTAGAGTCCGAAAATAACTTCCCTAACGTAGTACTAGTATTTTAGTGCCTAAACATAAAGGGCACGACCCCCTAGGACCCCACAAGGGTCCTTGAGGAGGATCCCAGGGAAGGTCCAAAAGCTGTCAAAAAACAACTTGAACCACGATTGGGCACCCACGATCCGTGGGTGGAACCACGCTCCGTGGTTAGGAGGCGTGGTTTGAGACTTAGTCTCCCCAAGTTATCCCTCCAATGCACCCTCTCTGATCCAAACCGCGCCCATGTAGGACGGGCCGTGGTCTCATCCATGATCCGTGGATGGGGTCCGTGAATCACCACCTGTAAAGGTTGGTTGGGTTCGGCCAAGGGAGGGGTAATCTCATAAATTCTATTTTAATTAATTAAGGTTAGGGACGGTTATTACCAGTTATTTTAAGTATATTAAAGTGCTTTCAACTATTAAACAACCCCTTTTAACACTTCACAACTCACAAACTCAAAACTCAACCAACTTCCCTCCCAAAAGATTCTCTCTCTAGACTCCATTGAAAAACATCAACAAGCTCAAGCTAGGGGTTCAATATTCATCCTTTTCACTTCAATTTCGTGGGGAAAAAATTAATCAAGGTATGGTAGACTTGATTCATGGAACACTTTTCTCAATGAAGCTCTTCAACTATTTGACTTCAAACTCATCAAACTGGGTTTTCATTCTAGCCAAGGGTTCTTCTTAAAAATGATTTAATTATGTTAATTGTCTTATATTAGGAATGATTTTATGTTTAAATGGTGATTTTTATTGTAAAATTCCCCATGAGCCCATGTACTCCCCCATGACCCCAATTTCATGAATTGTGATGGGTGTATTGATGCAATATGATTACTATGAGTTGTATCTATGTTAATATAGTTATTGAATTTTTTTTTATTCATGCATATTGTAGTACTAATTAGGTGTAATTTTTAGACATGATTCATGGATCCTTGAAAGGTGGTAAATAACTAGGGTTCACTTAGATACTGGTGATCCTATGGTTATTGTGTAATTGTGGTATTGATGCAAGATCCTCCTTCCCTATACCCTATACACTTGATTTTGCATTGAAGTATGTATGTATGTTTGTGATAAGCTTGTTGTGTTGATTGAAAGGCCATTCTCATGCACACACTATGAATATAATGTGAAAGGTTTACTCACATGTGGATGATTCTAGGGTCGAAAAGGCATTCTCACCTAATGAATCTATGAGCTATTATGATATATGTTGGTTTGAGTGCCTAGTGCATTCTCTTATGAACATGAACCTAAGTAAAGGCTTAATATGACATTTAAAGGGAATTATGCTTAGCACTGAGCGGATACGAACAATGAGATATGAAGCTTTTACATTTAGCAAGTCCGGCTTCCCAATATTGGTTATCTCATAAGATGGAAACCTTTTACTCTAGTAGTCTGGGTTTCTAGTAGCAATCTCCTTATCCCATAACTATGTTCCCACATATGTCTTTAGCTAGTGGATCCACCTAAAAGCTATTATGATAGTTCAACCTTAGGAAAGTAGGACACCCTCTTTTTGATGTGCGGGTAGAACACCAAATTCCATGTAGCTCACATGGTCTATGTCGGTTAATGTTATTTTCCCTATATGATACGAATATGAATGATGGTAAGAACATAGACTTTAACTATGACTCTTTAAGGGGTACTACTTAGTATGAGTGGGGGTATGGGACTTCACTTATGCATTAAGCGGGGTTATGGTAAGGTTCTCTATTAAGAAGGCTTATGAATTAAGTGTGAATGGTATGTATGAATGTTAAGGTTGGCTTAACTTGTTAGAAATTATGAACATGGAAGACTCCTTACTTATGTATGTTGGATATGAATAAGGTAAAGTAAGATATGTATGTTGGGGTTGCCTAAATGTGATACTTAGCATTTGGTAAGGTTATGGGATCTTACCTTTGCATTACACTAGTATGGCTTTGGGTTCCTTATATGAGTTGGTTTGGCTTATGTTGCTTCCTAAATGTGCATTATGTCTTACAAACTTCATAAAGGCATGATTTCAACTAAATGTCCCTTTTATGCATGATTTAAGGATTTTATGTGTAACGACCCGAGAGCACCCCCTAGCCGTTACATGCGTATTCGACCTCTCGGAGGTCTTATACGAGCCTTAGCATTCATTCGTCGCATAGATCATAAAATCACTAAGAATTTAAAAATTTTATTCAATAAAACCATAAGACTTCAAGAGTCATCAACATTTGAAAACATCAACACGCAAGCGGAACTACTAAGTCTCTTTAGCCAATCTTAGACAAGAACTTGAAACGTACTAAGGGACACGACCCTTTACAAATGAAATAAAACTTAAGTGTCTATTACAATGACTAAGAAACTTCTAAACATAGTCCTCGAATCTTGAGGACATACCAAAGACTTGGAAGAGTGAAGCAATCCAAGCAACTCCAAAACACAATCTCCTCCTAGTTACCACAACCTACACAAGTAGTAAAATAGAAGAAAGGGGTTAGTACAACACATGTACTAAGTATGAGGACATGCAAAACATGCTAAAAAGGACATTTGTTCGGAAGTTATACTTTCATGCCATTTTGATAAAATCTCATAAACATCAACATAATAGGCACCTTACAAGTCACAACTAACAATACAAAGTCATATGCTTCACAATACCTCATAAACATACATAACCCATTTACCTTTACCTTCTTGCCTTGGACCTCCACGTTAAGTAACCCTTAAGCAATACCTTTGTGCAATGTATGGGCAACGTCCCATACCATCACCCACACTAAGACACCACCTTAAGGTCACACAAAGTGCACTTACCATGCATACCTCAACCTTCACCCATTAATCATATGAGACATATAAGCACATAATCCAACAAGTCACTTCATAAAACTAGAACACTCATCAAATGTCCTCCCAAGACTCACCTAAGTAAGACATGGTGAGGCAGCCCATACTACCTCTCCATACCACACCCAAGTGATCCTTAAGGCTACACAAGACAAGCTTCATTCACATCTCGACATAAATCGTTGATTCAATTTAATGCATTTAGACAACTTCATTCATTAATGACATAAGATCATCACATACATTCAATTCAACATACGCACTTACATTCAATTCATTATGACTCACCTTCACATTAGCATGCTCAAAGACCAACACTTTCATTAATTAGCCCAATAAGACTCATTCATTCATTATCATTACTAGGACACACCAAGATCTCCCTTAAATGTCTACTTGTGCAATGTCTAGATGATGTCCCGTTCCACCACCTATCCTAAGTAGTACACCCTTAAGAGACCCTAGATCATTCATTCATTAATGTGGGGGAAGAACCTTAACCGACATAGACCATGGAGCTTGACATGGAATCCCGATAATACCCTTACCGGATGAGGGATCCCTACTTGCCTAAGGTAGGGTCATTCTTTTAGCCTTTACGTGGTAGAGACCACTAGCTAGTCCTATGCGGGCACATAGTTAAGGGATATAAGGATTACTTCTAGGTACTCATCTCAACTCACGAAGGAGCACCCATCTTAAGGGTTGCTACTAAATACTCACATCTCAACTAATGAATGAGTATCCACCCATCTTCATATCCTCTCGGTGCTAGACATTACTCCCCCACGGAGTTTGGACATTCATTCATTTAGGGATAAGGATTGCTACTAAGTACTCTCATCTCAACTCACGAAGGAGTACTCATCCTAACACAACATTCATTCATTTAGGGATAAGGATTGCTACTAAGTATTCTCATCTTAACTCACGAAGAAATACCCATCCTAACCCTCATTCATTCATTAAGGAAGCTCTTGGATTCAAAGATGAGAAAACCTTTCATCTAGGAACCCCATTCATTTAAGGAGTACTTTATGAGACTATCCTTACAATAGACCCAACTTTCATTCATTAGCATTATCTCCCATTCTTCTCATTCATTCTTACATTCTTTCATTCATTCTTCACTAGGTGTGAGAGTAGGTAAACATAGTCTATCCTAACCTCTCCTTCATTATAAGTCATTCAAAGAAGACTACAACCAAGAATAACACATAAAGTCTCTACACAAGGTCACATTTCATGCTCTTAGACCATACACAAATTCACATCATATCACATTACCTTCACATAATCAACATTACT
>JAJOOF010010625.1:0-38900 GCA_029582545.1 Solanum lignicaule | reverse complement strand
CTATTTTTTTAATTAAATGTTTTCTTGGTAAAGAAAGTTTTAAATTCATTATGTTTTTAGTGTCTATGCGATGAATGAATGCTAAGAGGCTTGTATTAGACCTCTTCGAGGTCGAGTACGGCGGTTACGACTAGGGGGTGCTCCCAGGTCGTGACAAAAATGTAGGCCAAGAGGACGGAGAATATGGCAAAAAACAAAGAAGATTAGAAAGAAACAAGAAGCTGCTAAAAAAGGGAAAAAAATCATTGGTAGCCAACACACCAATTTTTTCCAATTTCAAGCGAGGAGAATCATCAGACACAACTGAAGAAGATCAAAATCAAAAGTCACCACCCAAGGTTGATACTGAATTAGTCTATCACGACAAAGATCAGGATTTGGCTATTTTAAGAGACATGTATAATTTCTAGTTGAACAATGGGTATTTAACATATCTACACTCAGATGAATTACACAATCAGATCATGGATTTGACCCCTAATTTGAATATCCTCGGAAATGATTTGACGGGAAAGATCACAACATTAGAGGTTGATTTCACTACTGTTAGAATACTGGATAGAGATAATCCTGAGATGGCATAGTCTATTGAACGAGAAACACTCTTGTCTATGCGATTCTGGGGTAATTTTGATGACAATGTTGGCGATGGAATATAGCTTATGATACTAATATTCAGAGTCATTATAGTATGAACTTTACGGAAGCATTATAGACTCATTAGAACTTGATTTTGTTTCTAATGGTATATAGGCTATATTTTTCAACTTTTTCTCTTTAGACTTCTATTTGATGGCTTTTCTTTCATTTATAGAATACATTGTTGCTTTTTTGTATCGATTGAAGGGAGCCTTAGCGTAACGATAAGAGTTGTCATCCTACAACTTGAAAAGCATAGGCTCAAGCCATTGTCCGTCCTTTCCTCGGATTATGTGTATAGTGAGAGAGCTTAGTGCACTGAGCACTCCTTTTTGTATCGATTATGATTTGAACCATTATGAAGAAAAACATTAGTCTCGCATGATCAATTTCAACTTTATTAGCATCTAGGTTGTCCCTTGAATGCTAACTCGCACTATCAGAAATTGCAAAATATAATTATATGGATAATCAATGACTAGGTGTACACGATTATAGACAAAGTATACATTTGTCGTCTATATTTAGTTAAAGCAGTTGAATGTCTATATCATGTACTTTTCTTGAAAATGTACCATAATTTTATTTTATTAGTTATTCTAATATAAACAACATATAGTATAGTTATGGGGTAATATTTGACTTATCTATGTGATGAGATGTGCTTGTCCACTGCGCACTAAGGGACCAGGTAGATAACGAATCAAATAGTAGTAAAGAAATACTAAACTCTGAAATAAGAACAACAAGGAGTTTTACGTGAAACCTCGTTTCTCAAGGGAGAAAAACCATGACATGTCACACAAGATGTTTTTATTGCTTTCACTATTTATAAGCAACAAGTGATTACAGATTACAAACGCTTATGCACGGATTAAAATCTTAATCCTACCACCTGTAATAAATCTATTACAGAACGTACCAAAGCAATACCTCTATTGTCCACTATATTAACAAAAATAATTAATATAGACTAGAATCATCACAACCCCAATTAACTCTAACAAAGCTCAAATGTCACTGCATGATGAAAACACGATTGGTTTCTTTATAATTTATAAACATATCGTATACACTAGATTGTATACAAGTAGTACAATACTCAAAAGCTATGGATAATACGTCTATCAGGTCCTCAGAAGTTTTTGAATAAACTTGTGTTCTCAAAAGACAAGATCCAACTTTTGTGATGACTACAAACAAACACATATTCAAGCACTCACCTGCATCTCGATCCTCCTGTCACCATTACTACACCATTTTCCCTATCACCCATTTTCCTTTGTCCCTCATTACAGAGTACAAAGAATTCCCTTTTTTGACATCATAAAAAAGTTATAGCAGGACAATTTTACAATATCTTAGGGAAATGCATATAAAATTCAGCGCCAGCCGACGATACAAAACATGAGTAAGCAGGCAAATAGGTTAAGAAAAAGCATAACAAAACAAGGCATTAGAATTAAAACAGGATAAGTATCAATCCAAACTATTTGTTAAGATCATTACAAAACAAAAATCGCAATGACATGGGAAAAGAAGAGTTAAAAGGAGTAACACTTAGACGATATTTAGGATGGAGGGTTTGTTGGAAAACACTGCATGAGAATATTCATTTGGTTTATTGCCTCAGGGTGAGCCTGCAATAATTGCTTGGTAAAAGACTTAACATCCTCATTCAACGAGGCATTCGACATTCTGTGCTCGGAGTTTGTCCATTTCACCCTATACATCAATACTAGGACTAGGTCCCTCAGATCTTTCCTTTGGAAGCACGACCTAAGTCGAGTGATTTCCAATTCCCTTGCTTCTAGGATGCTGGTGAGCTCATCATCTCTCATTTCAGTACCTCTTGTTTTTTCAGTAGTTCCGAAACCCGAGAATTGTATTTCACCTTTCCTTCCCTGCACTCGCACTCAATAAGTGTATTCATTGAGAAAGCCTTCTTAATGTTCCATGTGACTCCTTTTCCAAGAGGCACGTTGAAATGGTTGAACACTTTGTTCAGCAAGTACCCATAAGTCATTCCATGTTTTCCATACTTGACTGTTATGATCATGTGCATGTGTTCCAACATGATACCGGGAAGGTTAATGGCATCATATTTGTCAAGATTTCCATAAGAAAAAAGGTTTGCTAATGATGCAACTATTCTTTTCTCAGTGCAAGGTAGCAATACTTTGTTGATAAATTCAAAGTACAGTTGATGATCCCCTTTCAGATATTTCTTGGGAACCCCAGAACACTTAATACCTTCAAATTTTTCTACCTTTTGAATATACTCATCTAATGGCGCACATCTTTCTATTCTACCTCTTGCACCCTTGTATCAATAGTCCCATCTTCGAGCAGTTCAATCCTATAATAGAATTCATGAACTTACGGATCATGTCACTAAGGCACAGACCACTGATATAAATGCCCCCATTCCTGAAATGCTTCATAATCAACTACGTAGTTGTGCTTACCTGGTGTATCTAGTATCTCTGGATAAAATAACTCTTTCATTCAACACCTTTTGGGTTTTAAGTACTTCAATTCATTCTTCTCTTGTGAGTTCCATTTCCCTTCTTGACAGTAGACCCGGTATCTCTACACCCTTTGACTTTTGTATAGTTTTTTTTAAAAACAGAAACCCTTTTGACTTATTTCCTACCTATGGTTGCATTTCTTGCTCTACTATTAGTTGCTTTGAAATCCTTTCCTTCTACCTTTTTTCTTCTTTTGGTGACTACTGTTACAATGTCCTCATACTCAATCGCACTCATTTCTGGTTCTCTTGACGCATTGATGAGATATTCTCTCAATATCCGTATCTTCAAAGACAACATGTTTCCTCTTTCTTCTATTGTAAATGGTTCGTGCTTTACTTTTTGCCTTGGCATCTCCCAATAGTTTCTTTTGAGACCTACGAGTAGTTCAATTTCGAACAACCCATCTTAGCTTTTCCCTTGTCATCCTGGATACTTTCTTGGAGAGTTGGTTTCGCAGACACCTGGTGTGCCTGCTTTATTTCTATGTTACTTTTTGAGGAATTGAGTGTTGAAGCTTCTTCTAGTGCATTTGCTCCCCTTCGTTCCATCCTTTTCCAAGTGAGAGGAGAAATATCTTCATCTTCCTCCCAATATTCTTGAACAAAATCAATAGGTAACCCAGCCTCAGGGGTTTGATCAAACATGGGCCAGACTCACTTATTACTAGATTTGGAGATTTGCATTCAGCTTCTAAGAATGGAGGGTGAATAACTCCCCTAATATTAGTAAAACACTGAGCAATCCATTCATCACCGGCTACAAAAATGTTGGATTCAATCTCTTTCCCTACTAGTAGATTTCCATTAAGCACTCGTTCAGACATGGTGGAGGATATGGGCATGACTGTGAAGTGACATCTACGTCAGATGGATTGGCATTTGTAGGAGGTTTGATGACAAACTGTGCCTCCGAGTTATTTGAGGTATCTTGAGATTTACTTGGAGAGGGAGAGAGTATAAGAGTAGGTGAGGACGTGGCAACTTCATTTTGAGAAGGACAAGTAGGAAAGAGTTCTACAGCCGCAAAGGCCAGGACTTTAGTTTGAGGGATTTCCAACTCACCAGTTTCTCCCATACCACACATAGGAATTGCACGAGAATGACCTTCAAGGAGAGTTAGAGGAGAGAACACGAAAGAACTAGGAGCTTCGACCTCTGAGGGAGTAAGGTCTTTTGGGGGAGAAGATGAATTAGACAAGTCTTTTTCTTACAAAAAAATACAGAGACATATTCATAATAATATTTCTCTAAAGAAGTAGTTATATGAAATGAGTTTTTTTAAGAGAAGAGGGTTTTGAAAGATCTTTTAAAGCTTAAATCGAGTCCCTGAACAGAAGTAGCATTTGGATTTTAAAATGAATAGACGTTTCCTTTTAGAGCGGTGACAAGAGAGAAGGTGACAAATGGCAAGTGATCCTTTGCATAATAACTTAACATAGTAAGGCGATACTAAACTCTAAGCAGGGACCAGGTCCCTCTCTTTAAAATTGACTTCCGCTACCCTGATCAATATGACTTATTCTTCCCTCTAGCTAGAATGCCATGAGTGTGTACCTAAAATAAGATACTTTGGTGAATTCATACACAATTCACAAAACAAAAAGGCACAGAAACATGCACCCAGATCATAGTCAATGAGAGGGTCAATTGTATCAATGTTGGAAAATCACTTCAGTTTGAGCATCCCCACCTTCAACCTATTCTTGTTCAACTATTCTCTAATTAAATCTTTAGTGAAGATGTCAGCTATTTGATCTTCTGCCTAAAAGAACTTTATGATAACATTTCATTTCTCAACATTATCTCTCAAGAAGTGATGTCTCACATCGATGTGCTTGGTTCGTTTATGTTGAACCAGATTCTTGTCCATGTTTAAAACACTAGTGTTGTAGCACATAAGTGGAATTATATCTGAGAATACATCAAAATCTTCAATTTTTTGTTTGATCCATAGAAGTTGAGCACAACATGAAGTTGTTGTAACATACTCAGCCTCAATGGTAGACAATGCTAAATTTAGATGAGATTCCTTAGGATATAATAGGACTAGGTCTTGAGTTCCCTTCAGATATCTTAATATACTCTTAGCTACATTTAGATGAGATTCCTTAGGAGATGCCTAAAATCTTGCACACATTATCACGCTGAACATAATTCCAGGTCTGCTTGAAGTTAGGTAAAGAAGAGATCCAATGATTCCCCTATACATAGTTTGATTTACTGCAATGCTTGCTTTGTTAATGTCACACTTGGAGCTTGTACCCATGGGGGTGTCAATTATGTTGGCCTCCAGCATGCTGTTTTTTTAAAGAAGCTCCCTCATATACTTCTCTTGACAAATAGAAGTACCATGAGTGGATTGTTTGATTTGCAGTCCTAAGAAGAAAGTAAGTTCTCCCATCATGCTCATTTCAAACTCACTTCCCATCAAGGCAACAAAGTCCTTGCATAAAGATTCTGACGTGGCTCCAGAAATTATGTCATTAACATACACCGGCACAATGAGAAGTTCCATCCCTCTTGATTTTAGGAACAAGGTATTATCAAATTTTCCTCTTTTGAACCCATTTTCAACAAGAAACTTAGATAATATCTCATACCACGCTCTTAGGGCTTGCTTTAGCCCATAAACGACTTTTTCCAACTTCAAAAAATGATTCGGTAGATCAATATCGTAAAATCAATGAGGCTTCTTAACGTATAATTCTTCATTCAATTACTATTGAGATCCATCTAAAATAATTTGAACTCCATATGTGAGGAAAAAACAATTAGAATCCTAATAACATCCATTCTGGCAACTGGAGGAAGGTTCCATCGTGCTCAATTCCATTCTCCTGATTATACCCCTGCACTACAAATCTCAACCTATTTCTTGTGATGATGTCATGTTCATCAATTTTGTTTCTATACACCCACCTAGTCCCTATTATAGTTCTTTTTATTGGTTCCTTAGGAACCAGATGCCATACTTCGCTCCTTTCAAACCGATGGAGTTTCTCCTGCATTGAATTTATCGAATCAACATCCTTCAGAGGTTCTTTCACATTTTTTGGTTCAACCTTGGATATGATTGTTGAAAAAGCCTTGAAATTTCTTATCTGTTATATGGTATGCACTCTAGAATCTAATAGTGAAACGAGGTTGTCCATGGGATGAAATGACTGATGTTTCTAGCTTGACTTCTTTGTAACTTCAGCACCTGGTTCATCATCTTCAAAGTTTTCTACTTGAGCTTCATTTTTGTCTATTGAATTTGTGGAGTTTAGCTTACCTGGTCCCTCTTCAGAATCTAGAACATTTTCACCATTACGAGCTGCATGATGCGTGATTTTTTGGAGAAGACTATCTCTCTGGATTTGAAGTAGCTCTTCATTTTCAGCTTCATCTTTGTCCTTTAGATTTCTTATTCCTCCAAATTCAACAAAGATGACATTAACAATTTCCTTGATGCATAGATTTTTTTTATAGTAAGTTATGTATGTGTTGCTTGTAGAAGAGTACCCTACAAAGACCCCCTCATCACTTTTAGGATAAAAATTTCCAAGGTCATATTTATGATTGTTGAGAATAAAACATTTGCAACCAAATGGATTGAGATAACTGAGCTTAGGCTTTTCATTTGTTCAGCATTTCATAGGGTATATTTTTAGAACATATCTAATAAGACACCTATTAGTTACACAACAAGATATGTTCACTGCCTCTGCACAGAAGTTCTTTGCAAGATCTGAATCAATTGGTATAGTCCTTGCGATGTCAACCAAAGTTCTATTCATCCTCTCAACTACTCCATTTTACTGAGGAGTTCTACGAGCCGAGAAATTGTGGTTGATTTCATGTTCAATGCAAAATCCTTCAATTCGATCAATTTCAAATTTAGTACCGTGGTCCGACTTGATCCAAGCAATTTTGCAATGCAACTTTGTTTGAACCCTTTTTACAAAATGATCAAAACTTTAGCTATTTCATCCTTTCTCCTAAGAAACATGGTCCAAGTGAATCTTGAGTAATCAACAACTATCACAAGAATGCACTTTTTTTCCACCTCTATTCTAAATCCTTATATGACCACACATATCTATATGAAGAGGTTCCAACGGTCTGGTTTTGCTTACACTTTTCTTCTGTTTAAAAGAGGATCTGGTTTGTTTCCCTTTGACGCATGCATCACAAATCTTGTTATCTACAAATTTTAGTTTAGGTAGACCATGAGTCTGGTCAGCTTACACAAGTTTGTTCAGAAGTGAGGCACTCACATGGCCAAGTATTATATGCCACATATCAACATTGTCACTTTGAGCACTAAGGCACGTAAGATTATCTCGTCGTAACTAGTCCAAGTTAGCTATATACATGTTCTAGAGCCCTTTTTTAGGTCAATATCACCTCCTGAGAAATCATATTGGTTACAATACATTTTTCATAACAGAATCTAACCCCATTTCCCTTGTCACAGATGTGAGGTACATTGAGCAAATTATACTTCAACCCATTTACATAGTGCACATCATCTATGGAATGCTCTACAGACTTTCTAATTTTTCCAATACGAAGAATGTAACCTTTCTTTCCATTTCCAAATGACACAACCCCACCTTGTTGTGCCTGAAGACAGAGGAAATTATGTGTTTCTCCAATCATATGCTTGGAACATCCTGTATCCATAAACCAACAATGACCACTTACTCTCTTCTGCAGATGAAGAATAACTTGTTGGATTTATAAACTCACATGAGACTGAGTTCCCAAAAACTAGACAATGGCTTGATAAGAGACTTCTAGGTCCATAGAGGTAGTTTTTTTATCATTTAACTTGCCACTAGGACCAGGTTTATTTATCCCTCTTCCTTTAAGTTTAGAAAACTTTTTTAAGCATTCAGGCACTTTCTTTAAGAATTCACAATCTCTTTTCAGATGAAAATTTCTACCACAGTGAGTACTAATAAGTTATCAGAGACATAGACATACTTTATATGAGGGTTATAAGGCGGATATATCTTCTAACATTCTAGATCTTTTCCGTTATTGTATTTTTAATTAGTCAAATTTGCCATAATCTTTGAAGAGTTAGTCCATTTCAAGGATTTATTTAATTCATCCTAATCATGATTAAGATCCGTTTCTAACTGAATGTTTCTTTCTTGTACAACAACTAGTTTTAACTTAGAATTTTTTAAGTTCTCTTCTCGTTCCAACACAAAACTACTAAGCTTCTTCTTTCCATTTAGAGTAGTTTCAGATTTTTGTTTGAGTTGCAAATATTCAGCCTCCAAAACCATCATTCAATCTTTTATTTCAAACATTTAAGACATTAAAGATATATTTTCATCTTGGAAGAAATCTATATATAATCTCACTGAGATCATTCTTTTAAACATTTAATTCATCTATAGAGTCAATCTGCACAAAATCGAGCTTTCTTAACCTTTTGATGGAGTAAGTATTTATGTTACCTTTAAGGTCAAGAAGGGTTGCCTCTTCCTTGATGTATTCATTATTTATTTTACCATAAACGAGAAGAAAAACTCGAAAATGTCTTCATCTTCATTGACCACCATCATGAAAGTGCCTTCAGAATGTTCCTATTCCTCATAATCGCTGGAGGAGTTTCTCCATGCAGCAAGAGCTTTCTTTACCACCTGGTGTAATGACCCGGAAAATCATTTTTGGAAATTTTGAACTATTCGTTTAACTTTAGTTAATTAGTTGATGAGTAATTATAGATAATTGACTTAGTTGATAGTTAGTGGGCTAAAGTGATAATTTATTTAACACCCTATACTATTTGACTTATATCTATTAAAAATAAGTTAATAAGGTTTATCACTTTTAGTATATATTTATTTT
Source organism: Solanum lignicaule (assembly GCA_029582545.1). NCBI lineage: Eukaryota > Viridiplantae > Streptophyta > Magnoliopsida > Solanales > Solanaceae > Solanum > Solanum lignicaule. The sequence goes on along the minus strand of JAJOOF010010625.1, from coordinate 29,878 downwards.
AGAAAAAAAAAAAGGGAAGAAGAAATACTAACTTGTGCAAAGCGGCGGCCGGCATAGGAACCGACTTCTGCACATCTAGGTAATATTTCAGTTGATCTATTTAAGTATATAGTTATAGGTCATGTTATTATTATTAATATTATAATGTGAGATGGTTAAATAAAAAGGAGAGAAGTTGGAATCTATTAAATATGTAATTTCATATGCACGCTGCAATGTTTCAGGTAATTAGGGTATTAGGATTATTTTTTTTTTGGGTGGTAATGGTTAGTGTGTAGTGGTGACCAATGATTGAGGCAATCATTAGGGATGAGGTAATCATTAGAAATAAAGTATAACTTAAATTATGGTGATGGTTTTATTCTGTCATTCCTCGGACGACATAAGAATTGATATAACTTGTCACCGATTTGAGTTTTTACTTTTTGATTATCATACTGTGAATCAAGTTTCGATATTATAATATGGGTAATTAAATCCTGGGTGTATTATCATGTATGAAAACTATTAGGATTGTATTATTGGGAGAAATTAAGACTTAACCCTAAGCTTGAAACTTAGAAACTTGATTATAAATTCGAGGTGAGTTATTGGGTCTAGACTAGACACATAATAATATGAATGTTGTTAGTTTCAAAATCTTATCGTGGTCATTTATTCGAATAGATTGATGGAAGTTCAACTAAAAGGGAAGGTTCAAGTCCCGGAGTGAATTCTTGGTTGATTGAGGCAAGTGGATTCTAAACCCTTGTTAAATGTATGGAATTCATGTATTTCCTTGTAATATGTGTTGGGGGTAATGAGACTTGGTGATGGGTTGACTTGTCCACATTGATTAATTCTAATGATGAAAAGGGGTAATAAAAGGCAACATGATTAATTGTGTGTGTGTGATGTGTTGAGTGATTTGAAAGGCTTGTTGAATCATTGTTGATGTTGTATCATGATTGTGTTGTTGTGAATTGTGCAATGTTATGAAAATGGTAATTTCCTCATTATTTGTGTGAACATGTCATTTGCATTATTCTGAGACATGATTGTGACAAATGTTATGTGAATTCAGAAAGAATAAGAAATTAAAGAGGATGTACCATTTCGAGGGACGTATCGCGCGCCGCGATGGATACTATATTTCGAGGGACGTATCGTGCGCCGCGATGGTTACTATTATCGAGGGTCGTATTGCGCGCCGCGATGGATGCATGGACAGATATGTCCCCTATGGGTCCCGGACTGAGAGACTTCGGGTGTGTATCATTAGGTCAGACATGCATCACTATACTTGACATTGCACTTCTTTATTATTGGTGAACTTGATCTTGTGTGTTGCTGATCTTGTGAGTGCCTTTCCGTGGAACTTGTGACTGATAAATATTGAGCTTGTTGTTGAAGATATGCAATTGTTAGAGTGTTGTTGTTGAGGATATGAAACTGTTGTTGTTGAGGGTATGAAATTGTTGGAGTGTTGTGTTGAGCTATGTGCTTTGTAAACTGTGAACTGTTATGTTGGGTTAGTTTTAAGCAGGTTGTAGTTGTGGAGGTTGTAATTGATGAATATTGAGCTTGTTATTGAGAATATATGATTGTTAGAATGTTGTTGTTGAGATATGTGCTTGTAAATTGTGAACTGTTAGGTTGGCTGGTTTTATACAGATTGAAGTTGTGAAGGTTCGGTTGGGGTATAAGGAGTACTCATATTCTATCCCTTAGCTCGTGTTTATAGGTTTACGTGCTGATTACCGTGTGGTTTGGTACTCACCCCTTGCTACTACATTTTTTTGTAGGTTACTAGCCCAGACCTTTGTGATATTTTCTCTTATCCTTGTCCGAGGTTTCTGAAGGTTTGTGAGGTAGCTGCTTGTCATTTCAGCGGACCTTCTTTCATCTTAATTATGATCTTTTTCTATTCTAGAAACAAGGTCATTTGAGACATATGTTTTCTTTTGAATCAATTGTAATACTTTAGAGGCTTGTACACGTGACAACCAGATTTTTGGGGTATTTTTGAGTTGATTATGAATTTTTTTGCATTTTATTGTAATGATTGAGTTTTAGGCTGACTGGTCTTGGTGAGATAAGATGAGTGCCATCACGTCCATTTTTGGGTCGTGACAACATTCAATATATTGACGTCATTTGGCCTGCATCGTTTCATGATGCAGATACAGGTATTCATGATCATCAACCAGTGCTCCGTTGATCCCATCGCATTTCAGTTAGCTTTGGTGAGCCTCCTTGCTATCCAGAGGGCTTCACATTTTGGCTTTGTTTTGTTAGGATGTCGTGGGTCTTATCTCGATTTCCATCATAGTATTTAGAGGCTTCATAGACAGTAGTAGTTGAAGAGTCTTTTCCCATTTCCCTTGTGATGTTTTAAAGACTTTGAGTTGAACTTATGTTCATTTGAGTATTTCATATGAGCTTTGAGTTAAACTATTTTCATTAATGATAATTTATGAGTTGAGTTTGCATTTGGGGTTCCCATTTCACTTGAGTAAGTCTTCCGCTTGAGTAAGTCTTCCGCTGAGTAATGAACCAGACCATGGGTTCGCTTGGGGACCAACAATGGTTCTTGAGTGCCGGGCACATACATGGTGTAGACTCGAGGCGTGAAAAACATGGCAGAATACATGTATACAATATATCCGCACATACAATATCTTATCCTAACTGAAAGTTGCACAAATACAATATTTGATTGTAACTCTAAGTATTTGGCCAATTGTATATGTACATATATGTGTTTTTGTCACGACTCAAAATCTGCGAGGTCATGATGGCGCACACCTGGAGAACCTAAAAAAAATTTTGTAAGCCAAAAGAAACAACTCATATGAGACTTCCAAAAGGAAGTCAGGCTACAACCGATAAGAAAACAACAATGAAGTTCCCAAAACCTAGTAGCATAAGTATAAAGAGCATCTAATACATTTCTAGATTCTAAAATACATCTCCTCAAAAGGAAATTAAATAATATAAATGACAGATGAAGACTAATGGTGATTCGAAAAATAGGATCTCACCACAACTCCGAATGCGAAGAAATTGCTAGATCCGATCAATCACTATGAAGATCACCCTGACTAGGATCTACAGAAAAAATATAATAAAAGTATGGGGTGAGTAAAATCCGCATGTACTTAGTAGGTTAGACCGACTGATCATAAACAACTAATCATACTTAAGAAATAAACTATGAAACTCTTCCACCTGCATGGAGAAAAATCCCATTTCAACATCGGTGCCGCCAATTTATATAGTACAAAGCGAATAAGATAAACATACAAGGTTACAATTAATTCTCATATCAACAGATAATCAAGTTACACAACACAACAAAACTGGACAATGCAATGTAATGATGTGGTAGAACTAATTTCATTGCACAACCTGTCGTATATGTTTTACTAAAAAATAGAAACAAAAGACTAGATTTCCACATTGTAGGCGAACCGTTCGATGAAAGCCTTAGCTAGTGCATTCCAGCTAGACCATTGCTTTATCTCATGAGAGGTAAACCATTCCAACGCTTCTCCACTTAAACTTCGGCAAAAGAGCCGCTTTAACAAGGGACGCCTGACATACCAATATTGGACGCCTGACGTACCAATAAATTATCGATCATTCCGAAAAAGGGTCGAGTATAAAAAGTTCGGTTGCGTTTATGCATAAACCGTTCTTAATATACTATACATATAATGGAAAATGTCAAGAATGCAATGTCAGTTTATAGCAATTTAACAAGTAAAGCAAAGAAACAATTCAACAAATAATAACAAGTAGTCAAATAGTCAAAACATTGCGGTTAGAACTTAATTAAGTCCCCAGCAGAGTCGTCATTTCTGTTTTACTAAAAAATAGAAATAAAAGACTAGAATTTTGAAAAATCGACTTAACTTAAGGTTTTAAAGAAAAAAATGATTTTTCAAACAGAATCGCCACATAATTTTTTAAAGAAATTAAGAAAACTTATAAATTTTCAAAAGATTTAAACATATTAAAATCAATTGAAGATTCAAAGGGGATCGGGGTTCAATTTACATTTCGAGAAAGTGTTATGCCCTCGAAATGTATGCTAACTTGCGGTTGACCAACAATTTGACTAAAACATTTGACTAACTTGAAAAGTATTAACTAAGTAATGAAAACTTACTTTTATTTTTGAAGTAAAATAAATTAAAGGGAATTTAAAGGGGAAATAAATTATATACTGACAAACAACTAATAAAATAATTAGTAAATAAACTAAGTAATAAATAAGATATAAATATCAATTTGAACAAAAAAGAAGAAATGACTTTCTTATGAGAATTTAATTAAATAGTAACCAAGTCAAATAAGAGGGTTAGTTAATACAACAAATAAATAAATAAATAAAATTAAAGAGGAAGATATATTAAACTTGGGCCATTTTGCCCAAATTCAAATTGTTGGGCTGGCAGGTCCAGCTTCTTTCACCCTGCTGTAATTTCAATTGGGGCTTTGGCCCATTTTTCTCCTGAAAAATATGTGTATATATTTGGTGTACACCACTGTATACCAACATCCAAAACCTATTTATGACTGTTATACGACCTATTTTCAAGGCCTTTGAAACTTGCATTTCTAATTTCAGCCCTGTATTCTTGTATTTTGATATTTTTTTTCCCATATACCAGTGTATACGGATGTATACAACATGTATACAGTCGTATTTCAAGCTTCCCGAAACCTGAAATTTCAATCTCTAGCCCTTATTTATTGTTTTCAACCTGTACACCTGCTTCACGATTTGCAATGGGGGATGACTCGAGGGGAAAAGAGGATTTGGGGGTGGGCTTTATGACCCATTTTCAAATGCAAAGGCGGATGAGATTTGGATCCAACTTAGACTCCATACGAGTTCACATGATACAAAGAAAAATAAAGATAGGAATTAGCACCCGAAATAAATATAGCAACAGTGCATCTAACTATTTCTCAATCAAAACAATGAAAATCCAAAGAGAAAGAATATGAAACAACAGTGACTAAAATTATGTAAAAGTAGCAAAAAAATAATTAAGCTTAAACCACTATTTTAGATAAATTTACCCACTACTCATGATAAACATCAATAGCTAACTAGATTGCTGCTAATTCAACACATTTAATTGACCAAGGCAAAGAAACAAATGCCTATATGAATAACGTAACACTCATAATAGACTTCCCTCAAAATATTCAAAGTAAGATAGTCATCATGCTTAGGATAGTAAAGAAAATAGAAACAAACTCAAATGAAAGAATTCGAAACAAAGAATGAATAATCATACCATTTGTTAACTTTGGCTAATCAACATTTATCTCAAAAGAGCACATGCCCCACTTAAAATCCTTTCCAGTAATTCATAATTTGCACAAAGATCTAGTCTAGTATTGACATTAATTGGACAGCTTTTCCATTACTGATTTTAACCCATAAAACATTGATCAAACTAAGTGAAGAACAAATAAATTAAAGAAACCATGCACTAATCTTAGCAACTATAGAAGGCATGCTAAAACTTGAAGAGAAGCAAAGCCAAGAGAACGACGACTATATATTCACGATCATGCATACTCACAAGCTATCGAAAACAAGCTAGAAATAGGCACGAGGGTCACAGAAAACCCTAACAGTCAAAGAAAGGCAATCTCATATGAAACAAGAACAAACCAGGACTAATACAACCATTTCGAAAGCAATCACGACTATACTATGAAAGATGAGAAGGCAAAAGCGACAAGTCAGGATCCATCCTTCCAAAATCTATATACATATTGAGATCACATTCATAACTAGAAAATCAAAACAGTCAGGAAAGAGGACGAATAATCTTCAACTGTTACTGACAACCAGAAGCAAACAATCATACTAAAAAAAACAAACCGAGTTGACACTAGAGAGGATGAAACTGAAAAATCCATTGAATAAGCAGAAAAAAATGTTATACTACTGATTTGGAACCAACAATGAATCTAAACAAACCAAATCTTCTATCATTCAACGGCTCAATAGTTGAGAATCAAACATTCCAATATGTTGAACATAACTTAAAAATGAACCAAAATTAGGTGTTACCTTTCTAGGGGCAGCGAACTGGACAACAATGAGCAGGAACTGACTCCCACCACAACAATGAGACTCCGACAAACTTCAGTGAGTAGGTAATGACAAAGAAAACTCAAAACTCTAGACTCCAAGTTAATGTAGTATCTCTTTAGCCTATTATGTATGTATTTTTATGTAAACATTGCTTTTTTTGTATGTGAGCTCTGTACTTAAACTCTTCCTCTATTTTTCCCCCAACCCAAACACTGAAGGAAGAGGGTCTTTATATAGAGGGAATTAGATCGAATTTAGGGGGGAAATTGGGTAGAATTTTTGTGAATTCAAAATTCAAAATTCAGATTTTTCTTTAGGATAAGGTTTGAGGAGCTTGAATAGTATTGATCTCATACAATTTCAATGGATTTAAGAGGATAACCGTTGATTCTAGGCGATGCAAGGATGAACTAGCATCGAGATTGCTCCATTTGGCCTCTTATCCAACGGTCTTATACGAGAGGATTAGGGAGAGAGGAAGAGGAGATGGACACGTAATTCGGGTCAATTTCGTTGGGTTGGCTCGTGATTTCTGGGCTGAATTCACTAGACTGCTGGACTTTGCGCTGTTTTTGGGTTCTCACTGCACTAGTTCGCGGAGAAGAAGAAAGGAGAAGCGTACAGGGGTTGGGTCGGTTTGGTGTTATTGTACGCGGTTGTATTGTATGTATTGTTGATTATATTATGTTTGGAGTTGTTTGGGCTGGGTATTTGGAAATGGTCTAGGATTTTAAAGAGAAAACATGGGCTGCTGGAAAATTGAAAAAAGAGGGCCCAACACTTGTTCTTTTGATGGGTTTAAGATGTTGGCGGAAAATTGTAATTAAACAATGACCAAATTTGGTTAAAACTTGAACAAAATGAATTAACAAAAATTAATTAGTGAGCCTCTTAATCTTAACGAAATAAAATAATAAACTTAATTATAAATTAATTAATCTAAAAAATAGAAACTATTACTAAACTAATTAACCAAATATTTAATTAAAATAAAATATTTTTGAGACGATTTTCAAATAATCATAAAATATACTAATTATATACATAACTATGTAAAACATATATATTATCTAAAAATTATAAAAAGTGACAAAACTATTTAAAATAACTTGCAAAGTATATTTTTTTAATCTAATTTTTTTTCATAAAACTAATTATTTCATATCGTTTGAAATTGAAGAAACTCGAAATGATTAATTTATATTGTGGAGGTGCAAAATTGGATGTCAAAAACTATCCCTCGTTTGACTTGGATTGACGAAAGAAATTCGAGGCAAATGAAATTGACGAATCCAATTTTGACCGACCACTTATTCATCCTTTAGAAAAGGGCTTTGGGTACAGACTTTAAGAATTATGGCCGAACCCTAGACATGGGTTTCCTACATATCTCAGGCTATATGAGAATTCAGGCCACCTGTAGTTTTATACGCTTGATTTGACGCACAATTTTGAAAGAATTCAAAACCTATCCTGATATCGAATTATGAAGAGATCGGAGTGCTCGAGAATAAGAATTAAGAGCGCATATCGAAATACAGCCAAGTTTTCAACATTGAGCCCGCCTACATATCCCCTAAACCTTAGGAATCAGGTTGTTTGTAGTTCAAACTCGATCGATTGAAAAGGAAATCTAGTATGCTAATATAACATTTGGTTCTGGAAGAATGACAAATAAGTCGAGTATGAAAAAGAGGCTTGCAACCTCGTAGCCATGAATGTGGGGCACTTCACACCCATAATTAAGAACTTAGACGGACATAATTTCCAAAGCTCTATGTGTATTGTCACTCGGATTGGAAAGTTGCCTCCGGTGGAAACCAAAATTTCCCGATTGCGAAACTGAAACCGATAAACCTAAAGAAAAACCCACATGCATTTTGATAGTGGTGTGGTTTGATTGTGGTGGAAGTCGTTCCTCACCTCGCATCCTAAGAGTTTAATACTCCTCTTCGGACTATGTCCCAGTTCGCTGCTAAGAAAAAGTTCCACGTTGTGCTGCATCCTTTTTTATGTCGTCCGCACGTGTGGTTTGTTTTGAGAATTCATCCTCTTGGATGCTCTCGATAAAGACTGAGATAAAATTCATTAGTATAAAAAGATAATTCAAATGGGGAGATATTGTCTTTTACCGTGTTGACTCTTAATTACTCTCTTTGAACATTTGACGTCAGTTTCTTCCAGTTTGACGTAAAGCAAATAAAGCTTGTGTTTCATATTTGTGATATAATCCTCAATGTACTCTTCCTTTGATGTCGAAGTAATAAAATATAGACTGATGTAATATGTCGATGAATCTCTTAATGACGTTCTTGCAAATGAAAATATTGGTGATGATTCTTCATGGGTAAGATAACGATAATTCATTGGTAGGATGATGTCAATCCATTGGTAGGATAATGCTCATACATGAGAGGATGATGATGATGATCCATCGATAAGATGATGATGTTGATGCTCCATTAATAGGATAATGATTCATCATTAATGGAATGATGATAACGATATGATGATATTGCTTCATCGATAGGATGATGATGATGCTCCATCGATAGGATGATGATGTTGATGCTCCATTGGTAGGATAATGATGTTTCATTGATAGGATGCCGATAATCCATTGGTAGAGTGATGTTGATCCATTGGTAGGATGTTGCTGATACTCCATCGATAGGATGATGATGAAGAAGATCCGTCAGTAGGATAATGTTGATGATCCATTGGTAGGATAATATTGATCCATTGGTAGGATAATGATAATAAATATCCGTTGTTAGGATGATGTTGATGAAGATGAAAATTTGTCGATAGGGTAATGTTGATCCATTTGTAGGATAATGTTGATGATCCATTGGTAGGATAATACTGATCCATTAGCAGGATAATGATAATCAAGATCCATCGGTAGGATAATGATATTTCATTGATAGAATAACGATGATGCCCCTATGGGTGATAGTATTATCTCATTTGATAATACTTTAGGAATGTCCATCTGGGTGGTAAAGATGATGTCCCTCTGGGTAGTTCACATTACCACGTCTGGAATTCGTGAATATTCTTCAAACGTTCTAAATGCTGAAAAATGTAATCTCGTGTCATCTAAGATGCTTGTATATGTTGAGAGTGATGCTTTCACTTGTTCCCCATTTTGAACACTTTGTTTTCATTATGACTTATGCTTTGCAGGGAATTTAAACGAGGTGTTGTTGCTCATATTCTGAACTCTTTTTTTTTCTTCTTAAAAACATTAATGACCTGCATCCATAGAAAATTTGTCAATTTTGGGGAGCTCCTCGCCCTTTTGACTTCTCCATATTCGTTGAATGGAGAAATATGATGAACTTGAGGCAATCTTATAGACCTGCATCTACATAAAAATTGTTAGTTTTTAAAACAAATTGATATGTGTTGAACTCTTCAATCGCTTGCTTCTTGTCTTGCTATCTTCAGTTGATCGCGCTTATCTCCTGCTTCTCGATAAAAAAGAAAAAATATTTTATGCAAAAATATTTGAAACATATATATAAAATCTTTAAGAAAAAGGTTTTCAAAAAGCTGTAATTGAAAAAGGTCACTGCCAAGTGTCATGTCACGTAAAGCTTAAATAAACGTCCTTGGTTCAAAACTTTGGTATGTACGATAGCTTGTTCTGGAGAATTCAAAATTCCTTAAAGCTTGGAAAATTTCTGACATGGTTCCCCCGAAATCTACTATAATAGGGTAATTTTGTAGTTGACTCTGAAATCCAACGATGCGGGAGATTGTTGAAGTTGACTATGAACTTTAACGATGCCAGAGATCATTTGAAGTTAGTTTTAAACTTCTAATTGTGCTTAAAATAATCAAAATTGACTACAAACTTCTAATGATGCTCGAAGAAACTTTTGAGGCCATCCTAAAAATTTTTGTCCTAGTTAGATGTCTTGGAGTATCTCGAACTATTGATATATGACTTGTAGAATTTTTTAGACCCTCTCAAAAATTATGTCCTAGTTGCAACTCTCAATGTATCTTCAGTCTCGACTTATTAAAGAGATCCTCTTCTTGAGAATTTTTAAATCCCTCTCAAAAAATTTGTCCCAGTTTCTATTTTAAAGAAAAATAGAAATCTTACGGGAGATATGATCGAGCCGTCATGGCGCCCACATATTTCGCTGAGGCAGGAATCAGGTCAAACGTAGTTTTCCTCTCGAGGATCAACAGAAATAGAAAATTTTAACTAAGGAAACGACCGAGTCCGACATAGGTCGCCTACGTATCTCATTCTTGAGAATTCAGGTCCAACGTAGTTCAAAAAAAATAACACATTAAAAGGGTTAAAGGGTGACTGAGGCCGATCTAGGCCGCCTACGTATCTCATTCTTGAGAATTCAGGTCAGACGTAGTTCAAGTACAAAAGAATGGAAATATTAAAAGGGATAAAGGGTGATCGAGGCCGACATATGTCGCCTACGTATCTCATTCTTAAGAATTCAGGTCAGACGTAGTCCAAGTACAAAAGAGGTAAATATTAAAAGGGATAAAGGGTGACCGAGGCCGACATAGGCCGCCTACGTATCTCATTCTTGAGAATTCAGGTCAGACGTAGTTCATAAAAAAGGGATAAATTCTAAGCATAAACGATTACAAACAAATAAAATCGGTTTACAAGGAAAAGATAGAAATCGATTCTTCAAACATGTTATCTTTTGACAGCATTTAAGTAGATCGATAACTTGTGAGATCCAATTTTCATGCTCAACCATGTGATGTCATCAAACAAATGTATCGATGTGTTCTCCAAGCAAACTGATGAGTTCTCTTTCTTGCATTTTTGTCAGATAGGCACCAATTTAGATTTCTTTGATGCGTTCATCATTTTCCTGATTCACTATTCTAATCTCTTTTGAATTCAGCTTATTGTGACTTTCAAACTATTTGAACTACTCAACCAGGTGTTTGGGTACCATGATCTTCTCATTGTAGTCCTCAAATTCCTCCGCATCTACCCCATTTTGTTCATTCAGCTTGTGACTTGACATGCTATTGACAGATTTGAAAATATTTTCACTGAAATCATAGACAAATATTGTTAGATAGTAAATATAAAGCAAGTAAAGCAAATTTTCGCAATAAAGGAGGCTCTTATTCGAAATAAGAAAATAAGAACTTTGGCCATGACGATAAATCATTTTGCCATTTTCAAATTATAAAGAGGGAGATTAAAACATAGTGAGGCAAAAATAGAGTAAATGATGGGTCTCGAGCCTCATTCGGAACACCACCAATTTTAGAAATAACATAGAAAATTGTCTATGTCTACCAAGACGAGCGAGGAATCAAGAGCGAAGTGGATGTCCAATTAGGCATTTGCTCCTTTGACTCGCTGTCTAGTATGACTGGTGTCTCGATCATCTCTTCAAGAACAATATCATCTTCTTTGAACTGATTTTTTATTCCTTCCCCTAGACCAATTTGCATTGGAAAAAAACTGATATAAGTTAGAAAATGATTTTGGAAAAGCTTGATCGATCTTCTGCTTGTTTTGACCCTCCTTCGACACTAAAGCAAGAGCTTGATAAGGTTCCATGATCACAAATTTGAATTTCTCTCTTTTGGTTGAAGAGGCTACAACTTTCTCAAGCTTTTCAAGGTTGGCTGAGATTATAACTTTCTCTACATTCAAATCTTCTTCGACTTTAACCATATTAATAGTCACCCCTCCATGATTCGGCATGGGATTATTATTGACATTAGGAGTGGCAGTCTGAAGAGTGACGACCTTTAATCTATCAAGTCTTGAATTTTATGCTTCAAATTGATACAATCCTCAGTAATATGCCCAGCACCTCCTGAATGGTAAGCATAGTGAAGATCGGGTCTATAAAGGTTCGAGTTGACATTGGTATTTTTTTGATCAATTGTCTGTATAAGGCCAGCTGACTTCAATCTCTAAAAAAGTTGTGTTCGGCTCTCAACCAAAGGAGTAAAGACTTTAGTTGGTTTCTTCTCAAGATTTTGGTGAGGAGGATAGTAATTATTTCCTGGATGTGAAGGTACTTGACGGTAGTTTGGAGGATTTTGGTGAGTTGGTTCCTGCGTTTGGAAATTTAGGTATTCTGGAGCTCGGTAGCTAGGAGGAGTGTTTTGGTAGTGCGGAGGTGGATTTTGGTAACTTGATTGGATATTTGAACAATTAACTGATGGAGATTGGTAATATGGATGGATAATTTGGTAATGTGGAGGTGGAGTTTGGTAAACAAGAGGTGGAATTTGGTAACTCGGTGGTGGAGTTTGGTAATTAGGGGGTAGAATTTGGTAACTCGGTGGTGGAGTTTGATAACTTGATTGGGTATAACAAGCTGGATATGAATTTTGTGGAGCTAGAGGATAAACCTTTGTAAGGTGAGGATTTTCTGAAGTGTCATTTTCCATCAGATGCGTAGGAGATGGAAGACATATCTTCTCTCTTTTTATTCAACAATCCTGAAGATTCAGTTGGGGCGGCAACGCGAGAAATCTTTCTGGTTTTAAGCCCATCTTCAATAGTCTCGCCTACCTTGACTATCTCCGCAAATTTTGCTCCAATGAGCAACATTATCCTGTCATAATACTCTGGCTCTTGAATGCGTATGAACACTCCAACAATCTCTTTCTCAGATATAGGAGGTCGAACCCGGGCGGCCTCTTTCCTCCACCTACACACATATTCACGATAGCTTTCAGTGGATTTCCGCTTAATTCTCTCCAAAGAATAGCGATCAGGAATGATCTTCACATTGTAGGTGAACCGTTCGACGAAATCCTTAGCTAGTGCATTCCAGCTAGACCATTGTTTTATCTCATGAGAGGTAAACCATTCCAACGCTTCTCCACTTAAACTTTGGCTAAAGAGCCGCATTAACACGGCTTCATTCCTGCCAACTCCTGCGAGTTGGTAACAATAAGCTCTCAAATGAGCCAATGGATTTTTGATTTCTCCAAAAGTGTCGAACTTCGGCACTTTAAACCCTTTCGAAAGGTCCAGATTCGGGTGTATGCACAGATTCTCATAACTCAACCCATCAATCTCAGGAATACAGTGCAACTCTTTCATGGCTTTCCTGATCTCTTCATTCATGTTCAGCTTGGCTGCATCTTCCTTTGACCTCCACTCTCTCTCTTGTTCCTTATAGTGATCAAGCTCGGAACAATTGACATAGGGTTCATTTGGAATTGGAATTTGAAAAGTAGTCTTTTGAGGTAGGGGTGGAGCAATGGAGGGATTCTAGGTATTTTGAGGGGTTTGGTAATTTTGGGGGAAAGTTTGGGGGTTGGTATGCTGATTTTGGAGATGGGTAAAGGTTTGCGGACTGCTAACATTTGGGTTTTGAGGGGGAGGACAAGTTTGCGGGTTGGTGTTTTGAGGAGGAAGTGACGCTTGGTAAGAGACGAATGCATGATGGGGATTTGGGGCGATTAGGTCGATGATTGGGGGGTTTTGAGTGGGGTTAGATGGTGGGTTATGAACCTGTTCCACGCTTGGAGGAGGAAAGTAAGGTGGAGGTCTTCCATCTCCTGGAGGGTTGAAAGTGAAAATAAGATTAGGCAAATCTTGCCTTCTTTGCATTTCGATCCTCATTTCGGCAATCTGTTGCATTAACTGCATAATTAATTCATTTTGATCATCAGCGGTGGGCTGAGCCACGACAACATCAGTTAGGCCAATCTCGTCATTGGTATCACCCATTACTGCCTTTCCTTTTTGCGAACTTTGATCGGGGAAGGAATCTTTGGGGGACTTATATCTTGTGAAATAAGGATGACCAACCAGCTTAACAACACATATAAGTTCTAAATACCTGACAAAGAAAAATAACTCAAAAGATAAACGTGTTAGTCTATGTAGATGATAAATAATACAAAAGTGGCTTTGGTTTCGCTCTACGCTAGTTGACTAAGAGTGGCTTTTGAAAGACCGGTAACCCAAGCGGACAACTTAGGCTGGAACTAACGAAAACCATTGGATGCCTGACGCACCAATAATTGTTGATCATTTCGGAAAAGGGTCGAGTATAAAAAGTTTGGCTGCGTTTATGCAGAAACCGTTCTTAATATACTATACATACAATGGAAAATGTCTTGAATGCAATGTCAGTTTATAGCAATTTAACAAGTAAAGCAAAGAAACAATTCAACAAATAATAACAAGTAGTCAAAGAGTCAAAACATTGCGGTTAGAACTTAATTAAGTCCCCAGTGGAGTTGTCATTTCTATTTTACTAAAAATAAAAATAAAAGACTAGATTTTTGAAAAATCGACTTAACTTAAGGTTCAAAGAGAGTCGCCGCTTAATTTTTTAAAGAAATTAAGAAAACTTACAAATTTTAAAAAGATTTAAACAGATTAAAATCAATTGAAAATCCAAAGGAGTTCGGGGTTCAATTTACATTCCGAGAAGGTGTTAAGCCCTTGGAATGTCCGCTAACTTGTGGTTGACCAACGATTTGACTAAAACATTTGACTAACTCGAAAAGTATTAACTAAGTAATGAAAATTCACTTTTATTTTTGAAGGGAAATAAATTAAAGGGAATTTAAAGGGTAAATAACTTATATATTGACAAACAACTAATAAAATAATTTGTAAATAAAGTAAGTAATAAGTAAGATATAAATATCAACTTGAACAAAAAAGAAGAAATGACTTTCTTATGGGAATTTACTTAAATAGTAACCAAGTCAAATAAGAGGGTTAGTTAATAAAACAAACAAATAAATAAAATTAAAGAGGAAGATATATTAAACTTAGGCCATTTTGCCAAATTCAAATTGTTGGGCTGACAAACCCAACTTCTTTCACCCTACTGTAATTTTAATTGGGGCTTTGGCCCATTTTTCCTCCTAAAAAATCTATGTGTATATTTGGTGTATACCACTGTATAACAATGTCCAAAACCTGTATATGACTGTTATACGGCCCATTTTTAGGTCCTTTGAAACCTGCATTTCTAATTTCAGCCCTGTATTACTGTATTTTGACATGTTTCTCGTATACCAGTATATACGGTTGTATACAACATGTATACAGTCGTATTTCAAGCTTCCCAAAACCTTAAAATTCAATCTCCAGCCCTTATTTAGTATTTTCAACCTATACACCTGCTTCACGATTTGCAATGGGGGCTGACTCAAGGGGAAAAGAGGATTTGAGGCCTTTATGGCCCATTTTGAAATGCAAAGGCGAATGGGATTTGGATCCTACTTGGACTCCATACGAGTTCACATGATACAAAGAAAAATAAAGATAGGAATTATCACCCGAAATAAATATAACAACAGTGCATCTAACTATTCCTCAATCAAAACAATGAAAATCCAAAGAGAAAGTATATGAAACAACAAATGTACCAGTGACTAAAATCATGTAAAAGTAGCAAATAAATAATTAAGCTTAAACCACTATTTTATATAAATTTAACCACTACTCATGATAAACACTAATAGCTAACTAGATTGCTGCTTATTAAACACATTTCATTGACCAAGGCAAAGAAACAAATGCCTATATGAATAACGTAACACTCATAATAGACTTCCCTCAAAATATTCAAAGTAAGATAGTCATCATGCTTAGGATAGTAAAGAAAATAGAAGCAAACTCAAATAAAAGAATTCGAAACAAACAATGAACAATCAAACCATTTGTTAAATTTGTCTAATCAACATTTATCTCAAAAGAGCACATGCCCCACTTAAAATCCTTTCCAGTAATTCAAAATTTGCACAAAGATCTAGTCTAGTATTGACATTAATTGGACAGCTTTTCCATTACTGATTTTAACCCTTAAAACATTGATCAAACTAAGTGAAGAACAAATAAATTAAAGAAACCATGCACTAATCTTAGCAACTATAGAAGGCATGCTAAAACTTGAAGAGAAGCAAAGCCAAGAGAACGGCGACTATATATTCACGATCATGCATACTCACAAGCTATCGAAAACAAGCTAGAAATTGGCATGAGGGTCACAAAAAACTCTAACCGGCAAAGAAAGGCAGGCTCATATGAAACAAGAACAAACCAGGACTAATACAACCATTTCGAAAGCAATCACGACTATACTATGGAAGATGAGAAGGCAAAAGCGACAAGTAAGGATCCATCCTTCCAAAATCTATATACATATTGAGATCACATTCATAACTAGAAAATTGAAACCGTCAGTAAAGAGGATGAAAAATCTTCAACTTTTACTGACAGCCAAAAGTAAACAATCATACTCAAAGAAACAAACCGAGTTGACACTAGAGAGAATGAAACAGAAAAATCGATTGAATAAACAGAAAAAAAAGTTATACTACTGATTTGGAACCAACAATGAATCGAAACAAGCTAAATATTCTATCATTCAACAGCTCAATAGTTGAGAATCAAACACAACAACATATTGAACATAACTGTAACATGAACTGAAATTAGGTGTTACCTTTATAAGGGCAGCGAACTAGACAACAACGAGCAGAAACTGACTCCCACCACAACAATGAAACTCTGACAAACTTCGGTGAGCAGGTAATGAGAAAGAAAATCCAAAACTCTAAACTCCAAGTCACTGTAGTATCTCTTTAGCCTATTATGTATGTATTTTTATGTAAACGTTGCTTTTTCTGTATGTGAGCTCTGTCCCTAACCTTTTCCTCCGTGTTTTCCCCTAACCCAAACACTGAAGGAAGAGGGTCTTTATATAGAGGGAATTAGGTGGAATTTAGGGGGGAAATCAGGTAGAATTTTTGTGAATTCGAATTTTTCTTTAGGATAAGGTTTGAGGAGCTGGAATAGTACTGATCTCGTACAATTCCAACGGATTCAAGAGGATAGTCGTTGATTCTAGGCGAGGCAAGGACGAACCAACATCGAGATTGCTCCATCTGGCCTCTTATCAAACGGTCTTGTACGAGAGGATTAGGGAGAGAGGAAGAGGAAATGGACACACGATTCGGGTCGATTTCGTTGGGCTGGCTCACAATTTCTGGGCTGATTTCACTGGACTGCTGGACTTTGCGTTGTTTCTGGGTTCTCGCTGCACTGGTTCGCGAAGAAAAAGTAAGGAGAAACATACAGGGGTCGGGTTGGTTTGATGTTGTTGTACGCGGTTGTATTGTATGTATTGTTGATTGTATTATGTTTGGAGTTGTTTGCGCTGGGTATTTGGAAATGGGCTAGGATTTTAAAGAGAAAACATGGGTTGCTGGAAAATTGAAAGAAAAGGGCCCAACACTTGTTCTTTTGATGGGTTTAAGATGTTGGCGGAAAATTATAATTAAACAATGACCAAATTCGGTTAAAACTTGAACAAAATGAATTAACAAAAATTAATTAATGAGCCTCTTAATCTTAACGAAATAAAATAATAAACTTAATTATAAATTAAATAATCTAAAAAATATAAACTATTACTAAACTAATTAACCAAATATTTAATTAAAACAAAATCTTTTTGAGACGATTTTCGAATAATCATAAAATATACTAATTATATACATAACTATGTAAAACATATATATTATCTAAAAATTATAAAAAGTGACAAAACTATTTAAAATAACTTGCAAAGTATATTTTTTTTAATTTAATAATTTTTTTTTTTATAAAACTAATTATTTCAATTCTTTTGAAATTGAAGAAACTCGAAATAATTAATTTATATTGTAGAGGTCCAAAATTGGGTTTCAACAGTATACACCTTTCCAAACTTTAGCTTCCAGATAAGGACCTTGGGGGACTCACAATGCATATACCAATCTCAAAATCTCAATATCTCATCAACTTGCCACCTAGCTCGTGGTCAAGGATAAATGTAAGGTGTTTCATTTTCTTTCTCAAAAAATAGCATTTCTCCGATTTTTCATATTTCCATAAACAATGATATGATGAATGAGGATGAATCCATAAAAACACATACAACAAAATGCATTATCATTTCATCAAGGATTTTGAATAGCATAAAGTTCTCAAACACAAAAAGTCATGAAACACATCCTCAAATATTAGGGATGGTGAAGGAATGCATTTGAAATCAATCTTTACCACTTAGAAAACATTTCTTTCATTTTATGATGTTCAAATATCAACTTAATCCCCTAACTCAGGCATCTCAATGTCAAATATAAAGATAGACCAAACAACCCCTCGCTCGGGCAATTACTCAAATATCACAGGTTATCAACAAAAATTAAGAGTATTCACATGAGCCTCAACACAAGCTAAGCATCACTAATAGACATCACACACACTAAGCAAGAAGGTCAACACTTACCTACCTCTAAAACTCATTTCACAGTTGACTTCCAAAGAAAGATTAATTACTCATCTCAGTCTAAACGATAGATAGCCAAACCTACCTCGAAGAATGAACTTCACTTGAGCAACTCTATCAGAGCACTTCCTCAACCACACAATCACTTCCTTATTTGGGAGATTCTCCAACCGACAGCTATCACTATGAGCGACGTAATGATACATCGTCTCTCCACGCTACTAGAACTGTCGTATACCTTGTCGGGATATAGAACACCTCAAACTAAGTGGATCCACTAAGCTATTCTTAAAAGCAATAAGTAGTCGTCTAAAAGTACGATCATTTACCCATGTTGGCTACATGGTTTATGAGGAATGTGAGTTATTTGAACTCATCCCAATATCGATCCCCAATACTACTCCCAATAATATATAACTCATGCTCAAATGTATAAATAATAACTCTTTCTCAATTTTGAAGTAATTACTCAAAAGATCTTCTTAAAAGAGGTATTACTCTGAAATATTTCTGAACTCATAAACTCATTTAGAAAACAATGTTTCTCTCTTTTTAAATGTAAAAATGTTACATTTGGGAATAATTAGGTCCCTTATACTCTTTTTCAATCATGAATATAACTCTTCTCATTCTCATATTTACCTTATCAAGACTTAATTCAAAACCATTGTGATTACAAACGAATCCTTAAAATGACTCAAAAAGACCTCTTGAACTTTCCTCTTAAACTTACTTTATTTTGGAACGTAAATTAAGACATGTGATTAGGACATGTAGGATATTTCAAGGATTAATGGAGACTTTAGGAATTAATATAGAAAGGTGAAACGTAGTCACACTTAAAGGAACACACGCCAGACGAAACAAGGAAAAACCGGTCCAGCAAACTTCAAGCGTACTGCGGTCAAGAGACACCAGATCATAAGTACTAGGGTTGGGTTCTGGTGCACTATAGGTGTGCCGCCCTAGGCCCTAAAGTACTGGGGGTGGTTTCGGGTGCACTACTATCACGGCGCCCCAGCCCCTTCCCAACGAACCCGATGCATTTTTTTGTTAAAAATTAGGCTTCAAACTCACTTAGAATTGGGTGATTTCTCCAAAACTCTTCTTGTTTCTCAAACCCAACCTGAATACATGAATAATTTCATACAATCCCTTCCAAGAATCACAACTCATACTCGAGATCCTCAACCCAAGAAACTCAAAACCTTCATTGTTAAAGAATGAAAATAAAATAAAAAACTACTCAATAATCTCTTAATATAATGATTTCATGGAAGATTTCATGGATAAATTAGATGTATGGCGAGAGGAAGAACAAGTCCAACACTGTGAGAAGCCTTACATACTTAGAAAGAACATGTTCTTAGCGAACACCACAAATCTTGAAGAACGCTTGTTCTTAGCCCTTTTCTCCTCTTGAAACCTCGCTCTAAATCCCTTAGTGTTTAGGAACTGAAAAAAAGTGGTATAAATCAGATTAGACCCTTATTTGGGGAAAAATGTTTTAGGTCTAGTGGAAAAAAGAAAATACCAAAATACCCTTTTCTAAAACAGATGAATTGCCTTAAATGGAGAGGCTTCACTCAAACAACCATCACTGTTTACTCGGAGCTCAAAATTTAGCAAACTCGGCAGTGTTGGAAAGAGGACTCAAAAACCTTCGATTTGATAGGTCATGCACCACCTAAATCTTTATGTTATAAAAGATATAGTCGATTGAAAATGACCCAAAACTAAAAAATGGATGGGTGACTTGCATGAATTTCTCTTAGTTCTTTTAAAGTCTGAGGTGTTACAATTTCCTATCAATTGTTGAGGATTATGTTAGACTTTACATTCGAGAGTTAGTAAAGTTTCATGGAGTTCCCTTATCCATCATCTCAGATAGGTGTAATCAGTTTACCTCACATTTTTGGAAGTCGTTTCGAAGAGGCCTTGGTACTCAGGCTAAGCTTAGCAGAGTTTTTCACCTGTAGACGGATGGTAAGGCTGAACGAACTATTCAAACCTTGTAGGATATGCTGAGAGTTTGTTTGATTGACTTTCAAGGTAATTGGGATGATCACTTACCTCTAATTGAGTTCTCTTTGTACAACAATTATCATTCAGATGGCTCTTTTTGAACCTATTTATGGTAGGAGGTGTAGATAGGGCCTCAATTAGTTCATGAGGCTATATAGAAAGTTCAACTTATTAGAGAAAGGTTGAAGCGACTCAGAGTAAATTAAAATTGTATGCAAATGTAAAGAAAAGAGAAGTTGAGTTTGTTATTTATTATTGGGTATATCTGAAAAATTTTCCCATGAAATAGCTGACGGGGTTTGATAAGAAAGGAAAGCTTAGTCTACGTTATGTAGTTCCTTACCAAATTGTGAGGTTATTTGGTAATGTGGCCTATGAGCTAAATTTACTTTCAGAGTTGGCATCAATGCATCCAGTGTTTCATCTGTCCTTGTTGAAGAAGTGATTTAGTGATCCTACTATAGTTGTGCCTTTAGAGAGTATTGGTGTGAAAGATAGTCTCTCTTACGAAGAGGTCCTAGTTGAAATTCTAGACAGTTACATTTATATTCATGTCTTTCAGTTATTCTCATGTCTTAGTAGTATGCATACATATTCTTGAAATCAGATCAGTCTTCATGTTTCAGTCCGAAGTCAGTCACTCCATCAATTTTCAGTATTTAGTTTCCAGTCTTACCATTAAAGATATATTCCTACTTTTTCAGCTTATTTAAACTCCATTCAAAAATGAATATTCCCAAGGGGGAGATTTTGTAACACACCAGATGCTTCCAGTTCATATCAACTCATGAAAAAATTAGAAATCCAAGTTTGCAGACAAAGTTGGGGTTTTATGAACACCATCTACAAGGCGTAGAAAGAACCACGGACCATAGATGGGATTCGTAGATTAAATTCATACACCAATAATTTGAGCCTGACTTTTACGAGTTTGGTCTACAGTTCGTAAATCATTTTATGGACCGTAGATTGAGCTTGTGAACCAAGTCCTAAAACATAGAATTTTCCTGAAGTTTACGAACCTGTTTACAGCAACTACAGACTGTATATAGGGACGTAAATGAAAGTTCAGAAGCTCTAAACTTAGATCTGATTTCCACGAGAGATATCTACTACCCGTTGAACAATCCACTGAACATAGATGGTCTCGTGGAACCTGTCGATTTCATATTTCTTTTTGGGTTCCTTTGGTCTTTTCTCACTCTTTTAATCCCTATATTTTGTCATTTTAGTGTATCCTAAGTTTATTTAATAAGAATTTAGTTTACTAAAACCTCATCATTCATGACTAACACTCAAAAGTCAAAATCAATACGCTCAAGCTTCCTCTCAAACAAGAATTATTGTTCTTCATCTTCAAGCTTCGGCTCAAGATTCAAGCTACCATTTTCAAACAAGAATTATTGTTCTTCATCTTCAAGCTCCAGCTCAAGATTCAAGCTAGCGTTTTCTTTCTAGGTATGTGGGATTTCATCAATGGACATTCTTTCACCCACTGAGTCCCAAAGAAAACCTATCTTTACAGTCTATGATTTTATAGTAGCTAGGGTTTTACGAAAAGCTTGATTCTTTATTATTCTATTTATCTTACTCACGAATAGTTTAAATTATGTGTTTCAATGTAATTAAATCAGTATTGTTTATAGTAATTTCAAGAACATAATATCTCAGATTATTAGTTTTAAAAATTTAAGATACTTTTAGATAAAGTGTCTCTCAGATATTATCAGTTTTTATCAGAATTCATTAGCTATTCAGTTGTTATCAGTTTTCAAGTTTAATTTAGTATATTGTAGTCAAATTGCTTCATCAATTAATCAACATATTTCTGTTGGGAGTTTTACTTACCAGCAAGCTAACCTAGGGATAAAGGTGCATCCGTCAATTGAGCGCTGAGACCTTTAGTAGCAATTCACAAGTTCTAGATATACATGCCACCATAGGATTTTAAGGGACACCTATCAAACCAGACTCCTTAGTCTTTTATAGACATTAGCTCAGATCGGCTTTTATTTAGTTATTTCTGTTTAGTACTTTTCAGTTCCATGTTGTTCTTACGTGGTCATTGCATCAATTAATGTTATTCAGTATAGCATATCAGGATCAACATGTCTAGTTATTGTGCATCATTCATATCCTTCTAAGGAAGGAACAAAGACATGGATCAAGCCTCAGGCTAAGAGAACCTATGTAAGATTTGAATTTACCTTCTACATTCTATTTAATATAGATTGTTTAGTTTAATTATCAACAATATTGTGAGGGGTTCATAGAGTCAATTGATGTACGTTAATGGTAGGCCTATCCAACCATCTCATGAGGAGAGCACTGAAAGTCTTAAGGCAGATGGTGGTGTGCATAATGGGAGAGTCTTAACACATGAATTGGATTGTTTTAAACTCTATTTTATTTGTAAGCATGTGTTTTTTTTACTAAAGTTTGAGGCTTTAACATCACAAGTGGCACGTTTAAACTCATAGTCCTTTTGCCTTCCCTCTTCCTTCCTTTAAATCTCTTATTCCTCCTTCTGCTTCTTTTCTTCCTCTATACACTTAACCTCTTGCTCCCTTGAATCCTTTTCATTCAAATACAACTCATTAATCTTTGCTAACTTCTTATGCAATAACGCAAACTCGTCATTATCAATCGGAGATAAAGAAGAGGCACCCCAGAATCTAAAAGTTTGATGACCGACACTACACTCCAATCCAAGGTCGTACACTCTCTCTTTTATGCACATCACCAGCTGCCTTAAGCCTTTCCATGCTCTCAACCTAAGATGGTTGGATATGCCTATCATGATTTTACATCGAAAAATTCTAAATGAACCCCTCATGATATTGTTGATAATTATTCTGAACAACCTTTATTAAATAGAATTAATAGGATAACTTTAAATCTTACATAGGTTCTCTCAACCTGCTACTTGATCTAAGTCCTTGTTCCATCCTTCAGCATCTTCATGTGGAATTCCTTGAATACCTTATCTTGAGAAACTAGTCTTTTCATGGAAATTAAAAAATAGTCCCTCTATTATAAAATTGTTGCATGATAGATAAATATTTAAAAATTTTAAAAATATTTATATTAAACATATTGTCAATATTCTTCGATGAAATCACATACTAATTGAACCCTATGTGTGCATGAACTCATCCATTTTAGATGCTCGGGCTTCCTTTTCCAGTATGCACTTTTCTGCAACTCCGGAGAGGCACAATACTCATTTAGTTTAGGCCATATATCCTCACTAATCCAAGATGGATTATTACCATGTTCTCGAGCACACCAAAGAAAACCACTAAACCATTTAGCACATTTTCTAAACAAATATTCTCAATCCTTTGCCTCATGCTCGACTGACCATATACACTAAATATACATATAATTAATTTAGTCAATTTAACAAATATATTACATGCAGATGAAGTGTGCATGGTTTGTCGAGCATGAGGAAAAAGGACATTATTTTTTTTAGAAATGTGCTAAAAGGTTGAGTGATTTGCTTCTATATGCTCGGGAACATGGTAATAGGCCATCTTGGATTAGTGAGGATATATGGCCTAAGCTAAATGAGTATTGTGCCTCTCCGGAGTTGAAAAAAAGTGCATACGGGAGAAGGAAGCCCGAGCATCTAAAATGGATGAGTTCATACACACACAGGGTTCAATCAGTATGGGAAATCATCGAAAAATATTTGTAACATGTTTGGTATATATTTTAAAATTTTTATTATAGATCTATAATGCAACAATTACCTAATAGAGAGACTATTATTTAATTTACAGGAAAAGATATTTTCTCAAGATGGGGTATTCAAGGAATCCCACATGAAGATGCTGAAGGATGGAATGAAGACACCCATCAACCTGCTGGCTGAGAGAACCTATGTAATATTTAAAGTTACCTTTTTCATTCTATTTAATATAAATTGTGTAGAATAATTACCAACAATAATGTAAAGTGTTCATTTAGATACGCTAATGTCCGATCATGGTAGGCCTATCCAACCATCTTAGTAAGGGAGCATAGAAAGGCTTAAGGCTGTTGGGTGGTGTGAATAAGGGGAGAGGTTGCAGCCTTGGATTGGCGTGTAGCGTCAATCGTCAAACTTCTGGATGTGTGACTCCTCTTCATCTTCGGTTAATCATGATGATTTCACATCATTGCATAAGAATTTAACAGAGATTAATGAGTTGTATTTGTTAGAAAATGACGCAAGAGAGGAAGAGGTTAAGCATGGAGAGGAAGAGGTGAAGTGGAGAGAGGAATATGAGACACAAAGGAAGGAAGAGGAGAGGCAAAAGGAAGATGATTTTAAACGCTCCACTGGTGATGTTGAAAGCGTCAAATCTCAGCAAAATAAAGTCCAAATTTTTATAAAATAAACTAGAGTAGAAAACTATGCAATTCATGTGTTAAGATTTTGTCCTTTCTTAAGAGAGTCTTTTGAGTTTGGTTAAAATTTTGTATGTTTGTGTGGGATAAGTATAAGATCAAAAGTAACATGTGGTTTTAGAAAAACAAATTACTTACTATTAATAAAATAGAACCTGCAAAGAGTGAAGTAGATACACAATATTCATAAGATTTTTGCTAGATTCCTATGGATCAATAGTGATGAAGGTATATGTTTCATGGTCCAAAAAAAAAATTCCCAAGGATGAGGGAGGTTTAGGTATAGATCCTGTTTGATATTTCAAAATCTTTGTTTTCTAAGTTATGGTGAATTTTCAGAACTAAGAAGTCCCTCTGAACTAACTTCATATGGAATAAATATTGTAAACAAAAAGTTTTTTTCTCAGGAGGTGCAGTGGAAAGAGGGTTCACAATTATTGAAACAAATGTTGGAAGATAAGGATTCTATTGATCAAGAAATCTGGTGGTAAATAAGACATGGTCATTCCAATGCTTGGTGTGATAACTGAACAAGGTTAGGGGCTATATTGTGATTCCTCCAAATTTCCAGATAAACTGGTTCATAGATGAAGTTAACAGCTTAACTAATTAAGGTGGATGGGATATTGAGAAGATGCGGCAGTTTCTACCACAAAGTATTAGTACTCATATTCATAATGAAATACAGTGTCTAGACCTGACTAATACTTGGGATAAGCCTTAGTGGATGCTCAATGGGTCTGTTGTATTCTTTTTGTAAAGAGTGCTTGGGAGATTTTGAGAAGAACAAAGGAAAAGAAGGAAATATTTAATAAGGTTGAAGGGGCTCCATTTAAGGACTCTTTTCATTATGGAGATGGTTAAAAAAAAGACTACCTATTAGAGAAGAGTTGATCAAAATGGGAGTAGTAGATGATGTAAGGTGTTGTTGTTGCACTAAAAATGCACATGAAACATTCCAGCACTTGTTTTTAAGTTGTCCTACCACTATGAGGGTGTGTAAAACATTTAATGCTACTATTGGGAATTAGGTCCATTGCTACAACTTCAAGTGACAATTAAAAAATAATGGGGAAGTGGATTTCCCAACTAAGCTAAAACCACTGCACAATGTTATTCTTGCTTTCATTTTGTGGCATGTTTGGAGAAGAAGAAATGTTATAAGTCACGAAGAGAGTAGAACTATTACCAATATGATTTTTGAAATAAACATGAGTGTGTATTTATTAGCTAGAACAAGGTATCCGCGATTGAAGTATCTACCTAAGCAATGGCCCCTGATAGTGCAATTTCTAGAAGAGTATACACCTTTTATCATCCACAAGATGGTAGTTTGGTGAAAAATAAAGAGGCACCTTCAAATGCAATTGTGATGGACTATCAAAAGGGAACTGTCACAACCCAAACCACTAGGACGCTATCGCGGAAGGCTGCAGACAATAGCCTCCCTACCAAGGGATGTATTTTTCTCTAAATCGATCTTTCTATGCACTTTTATAAGTTCTAATCCACCAATTCACGTAATTTGCAGGTTCAACAATCTAATGGTTGTGAATAAGGGATAAAACTACCTTACAAAATATTTCTCGATAATGCTAGTTGGCAGATGTTCCAAGACATTCGGAGGACAGACTTTTGTCTTGATCGGGCTTTGAACATGAGGAAAGTATCAGAGAAAGATAGTACCATCTACAACTGGCTACATGAGTTTAACTGGGGCCCATTAGTAGAGCCCCCTCTTCTCGTTCTGGCTGGGTACATGAGTTTTATGTCATACTCCCGACTGTTCCTTAAGATTTCCCAACCAACCAACCACATCCAAGGGGTGGAGGTCTCCTTGGATGCCCGACTATTAATGTGGTAATGAAAGTGTTGGAGGTTCCGAACGATGCTTATGAGGCCAGGATGAAGGGTATGGATATGAGGTGGCTTCAGGACTCATTAGTTGTTGAGGATTTTAGGGGTAAGGTCTATTTTCTACCACAGAGGGCATCACCGGCCAGTATTTCTTGCCTGACGCCCAGAGGTGGCTATATTAGGCGAGAGGATTCATTCATCAAGCAATCTTACTTATATCACTTATTCATGGGTTCTATTGGTTGTCTATTCTATTAAGGGGATCCAACTGAATATGGGGTAGTGGTTGAATAGAAGGATTTCTACAGAGGTAGCAAAAAAGCCATATTCCTTTCTGGTCTAGTTTCTTCCCTTTGCAGATGGGTGAAAGTACTTGAGAATAACATATATTTGGAGGTGGAGAATGATGACCCACTCATCCCCCCTATTGGTGAGGAAATGGTCCTCCAGAGATGGGAAGAAAAGGAAGATAGGCTAGGCGTAGAGCAACTAGACCTCTGTAGGTTTAGGCGAAGTGGATGATAGTGATGTTGAGAATGATGCCCCTCCGAAGGCTAGGCGTAGAGCAACTAGTAGTTGCTTGAAGGATAATTTTGCCGTCATCCGAAGGTTTATGGGAGCCTCTACTGCCGAAGCTACAACCCCACTTCCCTCTACTCGAGAAACTAGATGCGGAGATGAAGAACCACACCCGGGACCGGTTACTTGCTAGGATGTGGAAGACCATTAGGTTCATGTTTTGTTGTGTCGCCCCTGAGCAGGAGATCCCCCAGCTTACATAGAAGGACTTTAACGAGTTCTCCTTCCGAGGATCCCAACCCAAATAGTGTTGGGACATCCAGCTAGGACCCCCCTACTTGTTATATTTAGACTTGTTTTGGGTTGTTTCCCCCTTTTGGGCATGTACTGGACATCTTTCATTTCTTGTTTTTGATAGCACATGGATGCTTGGTTCTAATTTTAATCACCATATATAAATGCTATGGTTGTTTTAATCTATTTCTAATGTTTTTGTATTGATTTACACATACTTTAGAGATTTTAAATATCCTAGGAATGAAAGGAATAAAAGGGGAAAAAGGCATGCCTTCTATTCCGCCCTCCCAGCTATTGCGACTGCTGCTATAACTGGAATATTCCCGCCATAACAAGAGAACTATAGCGGGTCAATCCCTTTAAGGTGGCCCTGATGAGGTCACCCCAGAAATTTGAAATTTTCTACAAGGTTCCCTCATTGTCAATACCCATTATCAATACTAGTCTTGGAATTGCAACACAGTCTCACAATAACCCTAATATCGTTCCCAGCCATATACAATACGAACTTTGTATCATATAAACATCAGCCACATAAGTAACTCATCAGAAACTTGTTCAAAGAATCACAACTCAACTAATCATTGAGCAAATTATTTTTAAGTTAATATCCTATCCTTAATATGGTTTGGACTACAATTTCACGATCATACAAGAAAGTATACTTCACACATTTGCATTTGTTCAGACAATACCAGACACATATAATAACAATCATCAAATTGTATCACTAAATCAAATTAGGTCCATTAAATTCTACTCACATCATGAATGACCACTAACTGACCATTCATGCACTTATATGACCCTTAAAGCAAAATACCAATTGGAACCTTTCCGGTTCCAATCTTTCTTTTCTTGTGTCCCTTCAACCAAGATAAAGGCATCTAGTTTACTTTGTTGTGATATCAATTGGGATTCAGAGATACCAATCAAACTTGACCCATACAACAAGCTACAAATCACACGAAAGGAGTGAAGAAGTGAGATGACTTCCTAGAATGCTTTATAGCCCCCTTGAACATTTAATGTGGACGTCAACACACCAATCCTTAGTACTTTATTCTACATTTGCTCTTATACAGGAAGACCGGTAACCTGGGATCAAATACCAAATTGTCACAACCCAAACCATCGAGTTGTGCAACCACCTACTCTAATGCCTAGATAGGATAACGCTTACCCCCAAACTGGAACATGAAATGTGGGATTGAAGAAAATATAAGCTAAACACTCTATTCAATACATAAATACTCCCAAATATTTTAAAACAAGTACTTTTGAGAAACATATTAATCCCTCTCAAGGAACAAGTCTATACAGGTACAAGAGTTTCTAAGAGAATACATGGTTTAAAATTAGATAAACATAGCTCCCACCACGAAGAAAGAGGGGTAGAAGCTACCAGAGATCATCTTTGTCTTCACCTAAGAAACATAATTGATCATGCAACCACACTATGTCAAATGGCATAGCAAAAGTAGTATCACTATAGCCACACTTACTGGTACGCATCATCGGTCGACACAAATCCATCACATAATATCATGTAAACAATCAAAGAAAATGTAAGTTAGAGAGATAATTAACACCCCTATCCTTCAATAACCACCATTTCTACCATGTAATACAACCCATGGACTCATACGCTCTATCTCAAGTCACCTCACCTCTTTCCGCTTCCATCTCCACCATTTATACCATTCCCCATCCATATCATAACATATCCTAACCCTTCTATAACATAGAGACTTTCCAAACCAGTCATTCTACCAACACCAGAATTGTTTTACTGTTTCCATTCCTAAATCCAAGTCCACTATTAACTCTGTTAACCGGCTTACTACTCTCTCTCAAGCTCGCAGGCCAACACCCTGGCCTGATCTAATTTAGTAAACCACATGCAACACTCTTACTAAACCTACTTGACATAAATACTCCTTTTATCAAATATCTCTCAAACCACCTAGACCGACAAAATAGTGCAAGGTAGTGCATAAGCAAAACTTTTGGTCAACATCCCAACTTAATAACCACCCGAGACATGTTCAAAAACATAGCAATCATCCATACCTAATTCATCACACCTTTCAAGTAACCCAGACCACCAAATATCCCTAAGATATCATGTACATTGTTTAACATGTAGTGTCGATCTACACGAGAACCATCCCAGCATCTAAAAACAAATCCCAACTATTGATGGACCAACATGTAACAATCGAGTCACAAAGAAGTAAACTCGGTTCTCTCATTGAACCCACAAACAAACAGTCAATGTAACAAGCGTGGTACCCGAGCCAACCATTGGTAATTTGTACCGACATGGTACTTGAGTTAAACATATATATATATATATATATATATATATATATATATATATATATATATATAT
>JAJOOF010010624.1:0-58327 GCA_029582545.1 Solanum lignicaule | reverse complement strand
AAAAAATATATATAACTAAATAATATATATATATATATATATATATATATATATATATATTCTTTTCTTTAGTATACAAGAAGTACAGAAGAGGTGCAAAGTCAAGAAAAGAATATGTACTTCTAAATTTGTCCAAGCATTCACGAGGGTGTCAGAAAAGCCTAACTCAAAGGTATCTTTCTTTTGGTCGTGGTAAGATGATTCGAGATTCCTTCATTTTTAATCATAAATTTTAGATTTGAGTGAGTGATTTAAAAAAAAATTAGGAGCGTTGTTCTTAAAAACAAGCCATATAATGCGTGATTTCAAATTTCACTGAGTTTAAATATAAATATTAAATATTAGGTGAAAAATAGAAGAGAAGAATAAATTTCTTCATATATCACTTGAGTATTTTCCATAGCCTCATTTCATGTATAAGATATACTTAATTAGCAATAAAATTTATCACCTTAATTAATTCGTAGCTAATTAATTTCTTATAATTCATCATTAAATAAATTCTTGATGTATAGTGATAGAAATTATACGACACATTATGTTATACTTTAATTAAAACTTATTTATTCATAGTCAATGTTTTATATTGAATAAACATATAAATGAAAAACTTGTATATATCCTGTATTGCATATGGATATTTTTAATTTAATAGTTAGATCGATTAAAATATTTTCACTTTTACAGATACTTTTAATAGGAATAGGATCAAGACTGCCCATTAATTTATTTAGTTTCTTCTTAAAACATGCAATTAAATCACTATCTTTCCAAATTATTTATTTAATTAATACACTGTGCTCCATAAAGTTTTTTTTTTCTCCACTTTTTCCATCTTTAGTCTTTTTCTCTTTTTTATATCTTGAGTTTTTAATTGGAGAAAAATGAAAATTACAAATGTTCCAATTTTCTATAGAATCTGATTCTCACTTTTTTTAAGTCTAAAAAGTCTTTAAGTGGGGACGCATTAGCTTTGACTGTTTATCTATCAATAATTCACTACCTTTTTTGCCTTTTAAAAATAGTTATCGTTTCATCTCAATTTATATGATATAATTTAATTTTAAAAATTAAATAATAAGAAATTACGGATTATTTGTATGTCCTTCTAATTGTCAATTCTCTTTATTTATAATTTCTTTTAATGTATTCTTAAAAATTATATATCTGAGTTTACAATCAAAATAAATAAATTTGATTCACAAAGTCTGAATTCTATTATATAAATTAAAAAGAAGGGGATTTTTTTTAATTATTATTAATATTTTTTTTGTGTGTTTGGTGGTTGGTAATTTAAAATTAATTTTTAAGTCTAGTTAATAATCTATTTTACTAAAATAAGCTTCTTTCTAAAAGGAGAATAATTTGGCGATCTCAACAACTACTCCTATATATAAATTAACATGCATTTTTCATAGAGGTGATACTATTTACGAGTTCGAAAATAATTAATAGAGTGATTTTTTATTTGACTTTAATGTGGGTATCAAATATCGAATGAGAATGAAAAATAAAAATAAAATGAAATTTATTCATTAGTTGTGCAATCAAACATATTTAATCCGTTCGTTAGTATACATAATATATCCATAAATTATGTGTATATAATATATATTTATCGAAATTTTTTTCTTGAGTAAGTGACTATTTATGTCAATTTCCCTCATAGGGAACCCGGAGCTCGATAATTTTAAAAGGCTAAAATTTAAAACTCATTAACATATATAGTTGATTTTAACTTATTCGAAATTGAAGTGTGGCTCTTCTTCTTCTTATTATTATTATTATTATTATTATTATTATTATTATATTCTAACCAATTTTGAATTTGAAAATTAGTTTTTTGCGATAAGGCAAGTACACCTATTTCTTTGGCTGAATTTGGATTTCAAACACTTTTTACCCAACCCTTAGAAAGAGTAGTCCTTATCAATTACTTATTTTTAGAAGAATCTTCCCTCCTTTAAAAATTATATCCTACACTATTTACATCAAATTAATTTATCATAATTAAATAATAAATTAAGGTGACTAGGTCATTGACATGTACATTTAAAGAAGGTCTTAAAATAACGATAATTATTTTTTTATGACTGACCTATATGTTACGAATATACGGTCTAAAAAAAATTTACATCAGTCTTTTTTCAAATCCTGCGAGAATATATAATACTACTTTATATATCGGACTATGACTATTCTCTTATTGATATGTATATATTTATTAACTATAGTTAAACAAATACAATATAATTTATTTTCTCTGAAAGTATAACTAATATACATCGATCATATAATTTATTAACTATTTTATTCAATGCACATAAGTTAACCTCATTTCTTAAGTAATTATAGACTTTGAAACGTGTCATCCGATTATCATATTTGTATAGGTCAATTGGAACCTAGCTAATTTGAATTTACTGCATAAAATCATAAATGTAAAAACCATTTTGTTATATAAGATTTTTGTAATATTCAAAACTCCAAACTGAAATAAATTTGAACTTCAATTTCATTAACTTTTTTTTACTTTTTTTTTTTTTTTGACCTTTTACATTTTCCTTTTTTTATGACAACTTTTCAACCATATGACAAAATCTTTGGATTATTTTAAGCTTTATAAAAAGTTCTTCTCTCACTTTCACTCTTTTAAAAAGCCTTTTAGTTAAAAATTTCCATTATTTTCTCCCAAAAATCCCAAAAATTCCCAAATGGGCAAAGCAATTAAGTGGTTGAAAGGTTTGTTTGGTATAAAAAAATTACAGATTGATGAAAAGGGCAAAATTGGAACAACATGTTTTGGGCATTCCGGCAGAGACACCACCGCCGTCGCCGCCGTGTCCGACCGGTTGTGTCATAATCCGACGACTATTCCGCCCAACATTACTCCGGCGGAAGCGGCGTGGCTGAGCTCTTTTTACAGTGACGAATCTGATAAGGAACAGAGCAAGCATGCAATTGCGGTGGCTGCGGCCACCGCTGCGGCGGCGGATGCTGCCGTCGCCGCCGCACATGCGGCGGTGGCGGTTGTGAGATTGACTAGCCAAGGCAGAAGCTCCGCCGTGTTTGGCCGTGAAAAATTGGCTGCAACCAAAATTCAAACGGTGTTTCGTGGTTTTTTGGTAAATTCACTAAATCTTCATAATAATAATTGCTTAATCATTTGTTCATTGAATTAGTTTTTTATTTAATGCAACTCTTTAATAAAGTACCACTTGTATTTTAAAGATTTTAAATGAATTAAGGTTCGGTTTGGTCATAGTTTTTGAAGTTAAAACTCAAAACTTAAAAAATTGAGTTTTTGAAATTATGTTTGAATGTACATTTTATTTTATAAAAAAATTTAAAATTTTGTTAGTGAAACCGTTTTTGAAAATATTTGAAGATTAATTTTTTTAAATCTAATCAAAATTTACTGTCAAACAAATGTATAAAGATAAATTTCCAATATCTATGGTCAATATTTACTTGACTCTTTATATCATTGATTTTGGTTTTAAAATAATTAAAATAATATTTGTTTATCAGCTTGACAATTTATTTCAACTTCAAAACTTTAAAGTATATAATTTGAAGTTCCAAAAATCATTTTTAGAGGTTTTTCAAGTTTTTATTTCTCACAAAATTATAGTAATTCATTTTTATCTTAAAACATGACACTAACTTTCAAATATTCTTTTCGAATTTTAACTTCAAATATATATATATGATTCATTCGCCCTCCTGTTGTAGCAGGTAATCTATTTTATTTTTCAAGTTGCTAATAACTTATGGACAAACAATTATTTTATAATTATATTTTAGATGATATGTACATGTTTTTTGATCTCTTAATATATAGAAGTTAAACTAGTAAAAAATTTACATATTTTTTTGTTGTTGTTATTGAATATTTATAACAGGCAAGAAAGGCATTGAGGGCATTAAAAGGATTAGTAAAATTACAAGCATTGGTTAGGGGTTATTTGGTAAGAAGACAAGCTAATGCTACACTTTATAGTATGCAAGCTTTAATGAGAGCACAAGCAAGTGTTCGTGCCCAAAAAAACAAAGGAGGCTTCTTCATTAATCATCAAAATTCTCAATTTCAACCAAGAAAATCACTTGTAAGATCCCTAATCTAGACTCCTCTATGATCTTGTTATATGCATATATTTTTGATTTTTCTCGGAGTAGAGTTTTGGAACAACTGTGAAAGTTGTCTTCGTGTGAATTATATGTCACGTGTTTGAATCATAGAAGTAGTCATTAGTGCTTGCATTAGGTTCTCACTCCTTGGGGTGCGACCCTTTTCAGAACTATGTGTTGCTTTGTGCATTAGACTGTCATTTTCTTTAAACATAGTTAGAACCAAAATGATAAATCATACAAATGATGATGAGGACGAAGCTCGTATATTATAGGTTCAACTGAATTAATATTTTCAGGATAAAAAATTCTCGTTTACATACTTTTTAGTCCTTGTAATTGAAAAATAGTCATTCTCATGGAATGTCAAGTTCAACGAGTGAAACTTCAAGACATTATCATAGAGTTTCACTTGTGCAATTTGAAATTCCAACATAGTGGCTATTTTTTAAAAAGGTAGGGCTGAAAAGTGGCTATTTTTCAAAGATAGGGCTGAAAATGGCAAGTGAATGTTTTTTTTCTTTTTTCATTTTCGATACTGGACATATATATAATAGTGAAAATCTATTAAAACGAGTATCATGTTATGTACCACAATTTTCAAAATAAAACAACTTCGATGCTAATACCTTCAATGTTGAGTCTGTCATGTTTAAATTTTGAATCTGCATCTCCACAGAGAACTCGTCCTAGATCCGTCTCTTACTTTTCAACTTTCTTTTCATTGTTTTATAGGAAAAGTTTGAAGAATCAAGAGGTGGAAGTACAAAACAAATGCCTAGTAGAAGGCTATCATCATCATTTGAGGCTAACAACATAAATGAAGAAAGTGCTAAAATTGTAGAAATGGATACTGGAAGGCCCAAATCAAGATCCAGAAGAACAAACACTTGGGCTTCTAATCCATGTGATGATCCATTTGAACAAGTGCTACCTTCATGGGCCTCAGATTGGGCCCAACAACCAGTAGGAACAGCCCAAAGTACACCAAGGTTTGCAAATTCTTGTGGATCTAACACACCAACAGCCAAAAGTGTTTGTGTTGAAAGTCATTATTTTAGGAATAATTATTATGACAGTAATAATTATTATTATCCTAATTACATGGCTAAAACACAATCATTTAAGGCTAAATTAAGATCTCATAGTGCACCAAAACAAAGGCCAGAGTTAGGTCCTAAGGTGAAAAAAATGTCATTAAATGAAATTATGGAATCTAGGGTTTCATTAAGTGGTGTTAAAATGCAAAAATCGTGTTCGCAAGCACAAGAAAAAATCAGTATCAATTTCAAGAATGTTGTTATGAGCAAACTCGGAAATTCATCAGAGTTTACTACAAGAGTACAAGAAGGTGAAAGGGACTATTAACAATTGCATCGACCAGTCCAAGACGAGCACGACCGTCATAGTAATGGTTGGAAGTTTTAAGATAGATAATAGATAGAGAATAGAGAGAGAGAGATAGAACAAAAGGGAATATTTGTTTGTGAAGTTACAAGCATGAAGTGAATTAAAGATTGCATTGAACTAATTTTCGAGGTTGATTTTAATGTTGGTAAGTGTAATTATTAATACTATAAAAACTTGTTTTATTAGTATTAATTAATTGTGCAAATGATTAATCACTTGTTTCCCTCCTATTTTTATTTAAAAAAAATTTATGTTCATTTTTCAATGTGCATTTCCATCCAAAAGAATTTATAAACTGTTGTTAGTTGGGACATAAATGTCAATGATACTTCTTGTCTTGTCTTTTTTCTGAAAAAAACAATGACTCTATTTTGTACTCCCTCCGTCCACTTTTACTTATTCGAAACTAAAATAGTTGTTTGGTGTTTACTTGTCTAGTTTAGAAGTTACGAGAGAATTTATCACTTAGAAGCTAATTTACTCTTATTATTGATTGTAGTCATTTTTCAATGTATTTTCTTAAAAAATGAATTTATTATTTTCAAAAGATGATAACGTAAAACTGATCCTTGTTATGGCGGGTATATGTGAGCCCCTTTTATAACGATGGTATATCAGCTTTAAATGATAACGTTGAAGGGTATATCAAGACTTTTTCCTTTTTATTTATCATTTTTTAAAGAGAGTGTGAAGTACAAGTAAAACTAGACGGTTAGATGGAATGATGGATAAATAATGTCCTCAAATTATGTGTTAAAAGTAAGTTTCATATTTTGTCACTACATGAAATTTTGTAGTGGTTGATTTCAAAATTCAAAAAATGAGAATAATTTGCCGGAATATCCGGATGGAAGTTTATTATTTTTGGTTGAAAAGGAGATAGCTTTCTAACAATATTTGTTTCTATTTACTATATTATTTATTTTTTGTCATTTTTGGTGAGCAAATCATTTCTACTATTTTTTTTCTTTTGGTTTTAGTATTCTATTTCTTTCTTTTTTTCAATTTTAAACTTTTTTTTGTGTGTTAAAAATCATCTTGAATTGACCAGTTTCACATTGGTTTATATGAGCAAGTTGCAAGTTCACATTGCATAAATTTTTGAGTTAATATCTCAGATGATCACTTAACTAATAGCTCTTTGTACAGAAAGTCGCTCAACTTTCTTTTATAAATTCAAAGTCACTCAACTAAGAGTTCTTTACCTAGAAAATTGCTCAAATTTATTTTCTAACTCAAAATTCACTCAATTAGTGGTATTTCACTTAAAACTTCAAATAGATACATATAATTGAAATTCCGCCATTTTTGCCTAACATATACTTTGTGTCAAAAATAATCTTTATGTCCATTTAATTAATTTTTATTCTGAAAAAAAATGTCATAAAAGAAAAATACAGTATATATTTATACATAGAAGCTGATAATTTCTTCTCTCTCTCTCTCTCTTTTTTTTTTTTTTTACCTTAAACATTTAATGGTAGAATGCTTGATATAATATTTCAACCATTTTAATCAAAAGAAAATCTCACCTTTAAATTAACATAATTTTCACCAAAATTTTTCTAATCTATGCCTTTTTG
This sequence comes from Solanum lignicaule, assembly GCA_029582545.1. Classification (NCBI taxonomy): domain Eukaryota; kingdom Viridiplantae; phylum Streptophyta; class Magnoliopsida; order Solanales; family Solanaceae; genus Solanum; species Solanum lignicaule. Next base: position 51,203 of record JAJOOF010010624.1, on the reverse strand, counting down.
AACTTACTACAAGATACATGGATTTTTACAAATCAAGCCAAAAATAAAATAAAAATTGTAGGGAATAAATTTTATTTATTAAAATTTGATCCATTCAGAACCATCAATAAAGCTAAGTGAAATAAAAGGCTTAGCTTCTTGTTCAGTTAATTCTCTACACCATGAAACTCTTCCTGCAAAACTTGCCCCTGGTCCACTACATTTATATTGCCCATAAAATACAGTCCTGTCCAAAAAAAAATTTAAAAAAATAACAATAATTAATAATAATAAAAATCGACAAAACAACATATTCAATGTAATTCTACAAGTGAGATCTGAAGAGTGTGATGTTTACGAAGATAGATATACCAATAGACCTTCAACTCAAGAAACACATATATACGATAACCGTAGTGAAAGGAAACAACGAGTAATAATAAAATTGATGAAGATGGTAGAAAAGTACTAATAGTAATGTAATAATAATAATAAACAAATACAAAGGGAATTAAAATAATATATAAAAATTATCTGCATGAGGGGACTTGTCTATGATAATTAATCAATGATTAGTGTTTAAGCATAATTAATACACTGTCTTCATGCATGAAGTCATTAATTATTTCCAATTAAGCTAATTAACCCTTTTTTTCATTATTGTTCATTACAGTTAGGATTATAGTTGATAATTTAGAATATACTTAAGTTCACATGGAAAGATGCAACTTTTCAACAGTAGATAATAGATGTGACTATATCTACTCACTACTTTCGACTCGAATTATATAATAAGTGAAAGTTTATATAGTCGACCTAACAAAAAATAAAATATGAGATATAATTTGTATATGGAGATAGTGGAATATTAGTGAAGGTAATGGCTATGCTGGAAAAAGTGTGTTAATATGACAAATTTCCAACACCATAGTGTATATATATATATAGATATATAGGTAACAGATAAAAAGGACAACACCGTCCCATGCTTACTATATATAATAACAAAAAGTTAATTTTTTAATTTTATTATAATTTGTGGACTTATAAACTTAGCCAAACTTTAGTCTATAGTTTATAGTTTGGTTGCTTTTTGGTAATTTTCGCAAGAAAAAATAAACTTATCTAGGTTCTAGATTCTTTTCTTTAATGAAAAAGTGTAAAGCTATCCATAGCTCAAAAGGTTTAATCTTTTTTTTAAAAAATAATAAATAATTAGGTAAGGACTTGCACTATCTTTTGAGTGGTATTAAAAGGTAAACTAAAATAAGGTTTGGATCAATAAACATATCATGATTCTATTTTATTTTATTTTTAGATATATCCAATTTGTTTTTAAGAGTTTTTTTTATCTGGTGTTTAATATTTATATTGGAGTCAAGATTAATTTAGATTCACATCGTGTAAGACTATTAAGGGGAAAACACTCTCTACCAACATTTTTTCTATTCATGTCTCAAATCTGACACATCTGATTAAGGATGGAGAGATACTATTGAAAGCACTGAATTCATTACTTGTAATATGTTGGATACTCTTAATGGTACGAAACATTTTGAGTAAAGACATGTTAATTTGATTCAAAACAGACAATATCAAATCATGTTAAGAGTACTTTTAGATTGTTATAGCCCAACAAAATGTACTCGTATGAAACTATTTACCACGAAAAATCCCATATTAACCATGTCATTCTGATGCAATAGCGAATCTAAAATTTTTAGAACATATATGCACCTCTAAAAAAAAAGGAAAAAATATATCTAGTGTGAATTGATCCTTAGTCCTCTAGGTAAATAACTATCAACAAATAATATTATATACACAAAATATCTAGTTCTGCATAGAAATCACAAGTTCACATGCCCAACATCCATATAAGATTCATAAATTAGACGATGTCACATAAAATAAAATAAAACGAGAACTTACATTTCTCTTAGGGGGTCACCCCAATTATGCCATCCTTTAGGTATGATAATATTGTCCATATATGTGTAAGCAAAGATGACCCTTGAGAAAGGACCCCATGCCCTACCTAGGTACAATGCACCTGAACCTGTGACCTTACAGTTCACAAAACTAAATCCAGTGTCCTCCAACATACTGCTCCTTCCTTGAGCTGTTACTGCACCTGTCACTTGTGCTATTGCATGCAAATGACATCCCTACAACATAACAAAAAAATTCTCATGATTTCTAATCACATCGAATTTACTTTATATGCACTGACATATATATATGTATATAAACAATTATTTGTACAATTTTAAGAGGTTATAGATGTGTATGTTGTTCATGTCAATTATATATAAGGTGCAGAAATAACTAAAATTGAAGACGGAAAGTATGAAAAAACGTGTTGTAGCGTTTATTGAATCAAAAAATTGTTTATGTTACTGAATTTAAGTTGTATGTACTGACATAGTGACATGTACATAAGCAATTATATGTACAATTTAAGGTGTTATATAGCAAATTGAAAAAGATTTGTACATGTTGTTCAGGTCGATTATATATAAGATTTAGAAATAGCTAGAATTGAATGCAGAAAATAGGTTAGGCTCCTATATGAAACTATTCGACTCGTTACAGAATTTCAAATGACAAATTATATGGATTTCATGTAGTAAAAACTAAAGGGGGCGGACGTGCTATATCTGAAACGTACGAGATATAGTAAATGTCACAAGTACAGATAGATTCACAAGCAAAAAGATCAAAAGTGCACAATTTAAAAAATTGAAGTTTGAATGTGCTTAATTATAAATATGTAGGAACCAAAATCAGAATTTATCAATATTTCAAGGACTTAAAGTGAAAATTTCCTTAGTTTCTAAAATCTTAATTCACACAAATATCCGGTCAGATTTACTATTCATCACATTTCATAGCTGATATATATATAAATTATATACTGATTATACATATATGATTCATTCGTCAACTATTTTTAATTTAATCAGTTGAGTGAACCGCAAAAATCGAAAGAAGTGATTAATTACCTCAAAGAAAGAAAGTCCATTGCCAAAGATGAAATCCACAGAGCCTTCAATATAACAATCTTTATAATAATGTCTACCCAAATGATCATAAAGTGTATCTTGTGCCCCCAAAAATTTGCACCCTACAAAGGCTGCTGTATCTGCTGATATTCTAAATGCTACTGCTTGTTTTCCTATGGCTCCTGGTGGTGGCACTGGTGTTGTGTTCTGCATTTTAATCACGAGTTTAAGTTTTATGTACTGACGATAATATAAAAAAATAATCAAAATGTAGATGAATGCATGTTGAATCCTTTAAAAGTAGCATAGTTTTGGAGGATTCGAAATGGGCGCAGGCAACATTAGTTGAGGATTGACCACATGATAGACTAGTTTTTGAAGTTAAATTGAATTAGTTGTCATTTTTTTGAGAGTCAATTTGACTAACATTTGAAGTTAAATTGAATTAAATCAATATAATATTTTATTATTAAAATTTATATACTTAAAAACTATACGAAAAGTACTACCAGTTGCAATTTGTCGAATGTCAGATGGTGAAAAAAAAAAAATTAAAATATTGATCAAAGTTAATATAGTTTGACTCCCAAAAAATAGCAACATGACAACTAATTTAGAACGAAGGGTGAAATAAAATTGCACATATAATGATATAAATGAAACAAGAGCCCTGACATAACTAATAAAGTTGTTATCTTGTAATCAAGAGGTCACATGTTCGAACTTTTGGAAAAAATTACATAAATTAGACTTTTATGATATGATACTTTCTCGAACACCGTGCATAGCAAAAGTTTAGTTGGATTCCAACACAAGAGAAATGGAAAAAAAGATAAAGAATTATGTTTTGTACCTTAAAAGTAATATTTTTGGCTTGGAAATAAGGTGAATTAACAGCAAAAGTAGCTGAACCAAAAGTGCCAAGGGGTTTTCCATTTGGGCCAATAGTTTGTGCTGTATCTCCATATTGAATTATTGTATTATCTGCTCCTTCTCCTTCTATGGTTATAAATGATTTAAATGGTGATATATTTACTTTCTCCCTGCAAAAAAATACAAAAAAAATAAATCAATTTAATAATAAATATAAATACATTATCTTAAAGAAATATAAAGGCCAACTCGAGCCACTAAGCTCTCATAATGCACGGGTCTGAGGAGTGGTCGGATCACATTGAGTCTTATGTGTTCATGCAAGAGGTTGTTTTTGTAGTTTGAACTCATAATCTTTTAATTATGCAAAAGACAACCTTTATTGTTGAGTCGAGGATTATTTTGAAGAAATATATAGAACTTTGGATTGAAAAGACATTATTTTGGAAAAAATATGAAAGATAACTCGATGCATTAAGCTTTCGCTATGTGCAGATCTAAAAAAACAAGGTTTGATCATATCGAGTTCTATGTATCTAGAGATTGTGCTTGCTGCTTAAACTCGTAATCTTCTTATCACACGACAATAATTTAACTACTCATAGAAAAGAACATTTTGTATGTGATCACAAGACTATAAAATGACAAAAAACAAAGGACAACAAAAAGCAAAATTCTATTCATCACACAATTCTCCATGAATTGACAATTGACCACAAATGTTGAGTTTGGGACAAAACATTTATCCAACATGTGAAGCTATGAAAAGACAGATCAACAAAGTAAAAAATGACATTACACCAAAAGACAAAACACTTTTTTGAGGATAAAAACCTAAAACTCAATAAATTTACCTTTTGCTAAATTTTATGTCTTTCTTTTCCCTCTTATTTTGAAATTTTTTTTAGTACAAAGGTCTTCACCTATTGAGCTACTCAAAAAAGGAAAAAAAAAATCAATGGAAAACCACATAATGTAGATGTATCAATAGCATATTCAATTTCAAGAATTGAAAAAAGAAAAACCATCAACTTACACGGAATTCAATTATTACTTAATAAAAAAAATTGAAATATGCATAAACTGACTCAAACAATAGACATGTATCAATGACAACCACTCATCCAACTAACTAATTTCCAAAATTGAAACAATAAGAGTCAGTTTACACGCACCTCAAATAACTACTCATGAAATAATCAATATCACTATGATAAAATCTGCCTTCCAAATTTGATGGGAAATTAGAAAAGTTCTAGTAATGTGTATGAACACTAACTGACACGAACACCAATGTTATAAAAAAACATGCGACTTACGTGTAAATTCCTGCATGGATTTTAATAACAACTCTAATAAGATTGATAAATGGAAGAGAATCAATGGCTTCTTGAATTGAAGTAAAATCTCCATGAGAAGGATTTTTGTCAACAATAAGTGTATATGAAGGGAACAATTTATTTTTTGCTGTCTTAAAAAGTGAATGTTTTAAGCTTCCAACAAATTCTACCCATTGCATAAATTGTTGTTCAGAATGTTGAACTTGTGTCATGTTCACATTTAATTGCTTCTTTTTTGGCCTAAGACCTTTTGTGTGACAATAAATTAAGTCAAAATTGATGAGAAGAAGAAGAAAAATGAGAAGAAGAAATGGTTTAAAATTTGGCATTGTTGTTATAGGTAGTAAATTAAAGTACTATCTAGCTATCAAATGAGAATAAAAAGAGGAAAAAACAAAAAAAGTGTTTAAAGAGAGAGATGTTTGAAATGTATTGCAAGTTGGCTATATATACATAAATTAGATGTGTGATTCTATGTGTGGTTTTGGGGAGTTCAAGTGGTTTTGAGTAATGAGTCATATATCATTGTTTTTTTAAAAAAAAATGATAGCGGTGTTTCGATCAGTTTATAGGTATTTTGACTATTTCTTTTTAATATTTGTTATATTTTTTTAATAATTTGGGTATCAAATAATTATGTCTATCGAGATGTAAGCAAATAAATTGAAATCACCTATGATTTTACGTATTTATGATTGCACTAAAATTATCGGATAACTCTATGGACTATGATAATGTGTACTTATTAAGCATATAAAAAAATCGTTTAATCCTTTCAGACAAGTTTATGTGATCTTATTTACATTTTAGTCGTTAAAAAAAAAAGGATCTGATCGTTCTCTTATTTCAACTTCATGTTTTACTCTTAATTACAAGTTTTTATGGTTACACAAATGTTATGGTAGTTAGCTAGACAACAATTTCAAAAGTCTTATAACAATAAAAATGTTATGACATATATATAAGACCAAAACTTTTTAAAAAATCATTTCTTTTTCTAAATTTCTAGTTCAATGAAATAGATTCACATAAATTGATCCAAATAGAAGGAATAATAGTTTCTACATTATCAATATTTGAATCACGATTTGTCATGATTTTCCTCCACTTCATTGAATGTTGGATATACCCTTAAGGAATATGACACAGATAGTTTTTTCCATGATACAATTTTTGTTAAAAAAATTATACTATATATATATATATAAAAACTAAATATTGAATTCCCTTAACGCCTTGTATGTTTTCTTTTTATTTTATAGGTTTAATCTATTTTAATAAAAATTCTGACTCCGTTATTATTCGAAAAATTGAGAATAATAATGAGTCATCTTTTAGGTAGAAAGTGGTACAAATTGGAGAATCATGAGTCATGACATAGGATTGAGAGTGTCACGGGTGCTTCCACTGAAATGAATGCAAGAAAAGTTGGGGGTGGGTGGGTAGTGAGTTGGGTGGTTTATAGGGGTGGTGGGGTGTTCACAAGAAAGAATTTTGGCCACAATTTCTGGTTATTTAATTAAGAGAGAAATATTGAAAATATATTTAAATTTAATATGAATTATTAGTGTTATTTTCGAACTAGTAGAATTAGTGACAGTCTTAAAAACACTCTTTTACTTGATTAATTGAACTTGAATACACGCTCGATCTTGCAACATAAGTAAAATAGACTCCTAATTTCCATTTGTTTAGGAGTGTTTTCAACACTTCTTTCGGGTTTTCATTAAACAGACCCATACTTTTACAAGAATTTAAGACCACTTTATATGTTATAGGGCAGATTGGAGGTGTATCTAAGTTTAATTAGTCAAATAGAGGAGTGTTTTTTAAGACTATCAATAGTTTAAAGACAAAACTAATAATTTTCGTCAAATTTAATGGTATTTTTAATACTTGTCTTTTTTTAATTAATTAATATATATAAAGAACTCTTTTTTTTTACCTTTTTTTTTTTTGCTTTTTTGTTGTTTGTTAGCTCCCGTGAGTGTTCTTTCTGTTGTTGTATGTATGGAAAGTGAATATATTCCCACGAGTAAAATGATTTTATGTACTTTTATTTATGTATTTTTACTATTTTAGCTTAAAGTAATTGCCTTTTCATAATTAATTAAATAGCCGCTATACAGTAAAATAACAGATTAATCAAGTCTCCTGCATAGTACATTTTATTGCTTAGTTATGGAATTCAACTTATATTCACAAAACGTTTCATCAGAAACATTAGGAAAATCTCATCAAATCTTATATTGTACTAGACACTAAAAAATAACACAAGTTACGCTTCAAAAGTTGCACAAAATCTTGTAATAGATAAAAAATAACGAAATAGTAAAGTTACAACACCAAATACGAGTCCCCGTCAAATCAAACAAAAGTAATTTGTTAAATATTTTATGGGGACCAAAATTATTTACTTTTATTAAATTTAACGGACCAAACTAGTCATGGATATATTTAAAGGCCTATTTTAACCTACCACCAAAAAAAAAAAAAGTGATTAATTTTGTTATTATCTAGCATGATGCACAAAAAGAGAAATTCAAATGCTAATGGATGATTAGAAAAGAACAATAATTTTGGAATATAGTAGTTGGGAAAGTAAAAAAGACTAGGATAAAGTACCCTAGGATATTTATTGTAGGTATTAAATAATTTAAAAGGTACTGTTCTTTTATTAAAAAAAAAGTTTCGAATTGCGATTAATTCAAATTTGTATAGTATAAGACTTATTAAATGGAGGACACTTTTCTATTTGGATATTTTTTTATTTTCAGATTCAAATTTGAAATCTTTAATATTTGAAGACTGAAGATTCATTTTTAGTCCAACACAGTTTTAAAGATAAAACTTCAGTGTAAAATAAATGAACTTTGCATGTCTAAATTCTTTTAAAATTATTAAATATATCACTTGATACGAACGACTTTTATTTTTCCGTTGGTCTACAACCTTGACCTAACGATCAAGCTCGAAACACAACTAGATAGGCAATTAGTGAGGAGAGGGTTGGCATTTTAACTTTTAAGTATAATTTAAAATTATCGTCAAGGTTGGAGCTCCATTAGGAAGTAAAATCTAAATCCAGATAATTTTAAATCAAAAATTTATTAATGAAGGACAAAGTACTAAAATTTAATAATTTTTCTAACCCTAAATAAGACCTTTAATTAAATATTGCTTATTTTAAAACTATTTTGGAGAAAGGAGACAAAGTATTGGAATGATATTAGATTCTAAATGAAGTAAGGAACTTATTTATTAGATTATAAAAAGAAAATATGTATACTAAATTTTCTTTATGTGTAAAGTTTGGACTGGATCACAAAGATTTATTAATTAGATTATAAAAAGGATAGTTCAATGAACTAAGCTTTTGTTATACCTAAAAAGTTCGAGAAAACATCGAATCATAAGAATTTATCGATTAAATTATGTTGTTAAGATATATGAAATTGAGAACAAAAAAATTACCTTTTTTTGAATTTTTGGAAGCCAATCATTTCTCTTGACTCTTGGAATTATCTACAAACTACTTTCACGGGTGGAAAAAAAAATATACCAATCAAAGATATATATAAAAAGTATATATATATTTGGCATTTTTCATAAAATAAAACATCAATTTGAAAAGGATATCCATTGAAAAAAGACTTCCACTATTGTTTCTTTTGCCACCATATGCAGCACTAAAGCAAATTAAAATAATTAGAGTCGGTTTGGATTAGCTGATAAATTTTAAGTGCTGGAAATTGATATATCCGATTAAACGTAAAGGGATACGTATATTCCATTACAACCCTTGGTATCTACCTGGCTACGCATCTTGCATTATATATATATATATATATATATTAAATGATAAAGAGTGTTGTTTTATTTAATAAATCAAACTTTTAGATTGATCACACAATTCAATACGATATTTGTACTAAACTATTGGTCATTGTTACAACTTGTGGGCTGTGGCAAGCCCATCTATTGAAAACTTTTGATGATCCATCAAGGCCCAATATTATGAATGAAGCCCAATACAAGCAAACATATATATCAGGCCCAATATTGTCCAGCTTGAAAACTCAATCTCTTAAATAATAAAATAATAATAAAAACATTCTATTAAATTTCATTATACATTTTTCTGATTTAGCAATAAATAACCTATTTTTTTTCTGAAATAACTCTTAATAAATTAAGAAAATTTTGACTTGATTTCTTAATATACCAAGAATCATAGACTATAAAAGGCTAAAAGCCACTGAATTTTCCATCTTTCCATTAATAATCCCATATTCAACTTGGTGACAAAATTTTCACCAAATACATCTCAGAATAATAAAGGAAAGCAAATTAATTGTCCCATTAAGATATTCTAACATTTATTTTTATTGTTATAAGGATTATAATTAGATCTTTAAATGATTTTTTTCCAGACATAAATAAGAATTAGTCGAGTCAATATACTTCATGGAAGACGTATCTAATAAAGTGATTGTAGTGTGTCCTCATCAGCTGATTAAAATTGAGAAAAAAAACAGTGTTTACATCATCTATCGACCCAAGCTTGACACCTCTTGCGTCATGATACACACTTTGTAAGATTACATTGAATGTGTTATTATTACGGGGGGAATAAACTTATTTGTCTAACGAGGACAAAAAAAATGTAAAATTCACAAATAATCACTTTTCAACTGTTGTAATTACAAAATTGTCCGGTCATAGAGTTTCAATTTCAATATATGAAACTTGATGATATTATCTTAGAATTCCATAATAATGCGTCTTTCGAAGACATGATTGAAAAATGATCACTAAACGATATTTCTATTTAAAAATAAAGTCTAAAATGGTCTAAAATGTCCTTAAACTATGTGAAATAAACAAAAATGCCCTCAATTTTGTAGTTTGCCTCAAAAATGCCCTTGTCGTCAATATTTTGGTTCAAAAATGTCCTTGTAGTCAATATTTTGGTCCAGAAATGCCTCTATAGTTGTTAAATGAGTCAAAAATATCCTTTTCCGAATAAATACATTATTTCTTCTCTTTTTAATTAAAAAATCCCCCCCCCCAACCAACACACACCACCAATTGTAGGCCCAACTCCCAAGTCTTGGCCCCTCTTAGTGACACACATATATCCAAGAATCTAACTATTTCTTTATGAAAGATTCTGAAACTCACTTGGAAAGACCAAAAAAGATCACTCAAATAAATGGTTATTTACCTATCATTTTAGTCCATTTTCATGCCTAAAAAGTCCTTCAAAATACACAATCTTTGACATTGGAAAAACCACTATGACATAAAGGACTCAACTCTCTTGCTCAACTTCACTTTAAGACCAATTTCACCAAAAATCAAGAATCTATGACCAAATTTCAAGAAACTAAAATCAAATGACAAAGTTAACATTTTTCACCTTCATAGTAATAGCCACTTCAATTTCCTTTATTTTCTTGGAAACCCCACCAAAATCTTACTATCACACTTTGTTCATATCTGATTCTTTTTCTGATAATTCCTCTATAGCAAATCATCTTTATACCTTAACTAAGAGACCCCATGTTGCTGGTTCTCAAGCTAATGCTGATGCAGCAGCTTATGTTCTGTCAATTTTCACTTCTTGTAACATACCATCACATGTAACATCCTATGATGTTTCCTTAACTTATCCTGTCTCAAGGTCTTTAACCCTAAAATCTTCAGAAAAAACAATAAAGTTTGGTCTTTTTCAAGAGATTTATGATGGTGATCCATATGCAGAGGTGGCAAATGAAGTATTACCTACCTTTCATGCTTATGCTAGATCAGGTATTGTTAATTGTCCTTTCGTTTCAATTTGTTTGTCTGATTTTAACTTGATGTGGAGTTTAAGGTAGTACAAAGTACTTTTGAATCTCGTGGTCTTATACTAATAACTAGAATGTATTACCTACCTTTCATACTTATGCTAGATCAAGTATTGTTAGTTGACTGACTTTCAATTTGTTTGTCTGTTTTTAACTTGACACGGAGTTTAAGATAGTGAAGACTACTTTTGAATCTGGTAGTCTTATACTAAATATACCTAGAATGTATTGCAATGTCCTTTAATCGTGTAGTCTTAAAAATGTCTTTGGGAAAGTTTAGAATTTTAAGAAGTTGTGAAAAAAGGAAGAGATTTTCTCTTGGAAAAGGACGGAAAGGAAATTATGACAAACAAATTGAACGGAAGGGGTATAAAATACATTCAAGTCTTTTGAATTTACTAAGTGGTTTATGTTACTTGAAATTGAGTTTGAAGGATTTTATTTTAGTTTAATTTCATCCTTGATATGATAGATAGGGTTGGTTTCATTGGAAATCATAGCAATTAAACTGAAAAGCATTTGAGAGAGATCATTGATCATAGGGTGAAATCGTAGGGTCGAGAATAGAAGAGCGGCATTCTTGAATGTTGCCACTTGTGTGGCTTGGTTGAATTCGGGAGATAGTACTGTTATTATTCTTCCGTTTGCTCGTGAAAGAGACTTTAACAATCTTCAAGAAATATGGTTATGTTAAGTCAAGCAAGTGTCATTTTGGTTTGGTAGTATAATTATCGTTTGTGAAGGCTACCTCATGTTTGGCTTAGTTGAATCCCGTAGATAGTATTGTTATTGTTTTTGAGTTGCTCGTGAAAGAGACTTCGACTATTCTCTAGAAACATGGCTATGTTAAGTCAAAACAAGTGTCATTTTGGTTTTGTAGTGTTATTCTTATTATCCATATTCTAACAATTTGAAGACATTTTGATTTTATTCAACAAATATTAAGTCATGAACTCGTAATTTTTACAATGAATTTTAGCACTTTAGTACTTTAAAGGTTGAACTCGTAAAATTTTATATATTGGATCCGCCTGATCAGGTACTGCGACTGGTCCTGTGGTATATGCAAATTACGGGCGTGTGGAGGACTATGCGACATTGAGAGAAATGGGAGTTAATGTATCTAATACTGTTGTATTGGCAAGATATGGGAAGATATACAGGGGAGACATTGTACATAATGCTCATGCTGTTGGTGCAATAGGGGTGTTAATTTTTACTGATAAAAAGGACTATGGTGGCGAAAAATGGTTTCCGGACGATAAGTGGATGCCACCAAGTGGAGTTCAAGTTGGATCAGTGTATGATGGAATTGGTGATCCTACAACACCAGGGTGGCCTAGTACCGGAGAATGTGAGAGATTATCAGACGAGGAAGTTGACGAGGGAGGAAATGTACCATTGATACCATCATTGCCAATTTCTTGGGCTGATGGAGATGCAATCATAAGGACTATTGGTGGAAAAGTAGCAAATGTGGATTGGCAAGGAGGAAAGGATAGTCCTATTTATAGAGTTGGGCCGGGACCTGCAATTGCAAATCTCTCTTATGAAGTAAGTAACTTTGCTGTTTCATTTTATGTGAAGGTGTTGACTGGACGGAGAACTTTGTGGTCTTAAACATGCCATGACATTCTGTTAACTATAAGAGCATGTCATTAAGGAATTGGGAAGTTAAAAGTTAAATTGTTTCTAATAGAAAAGTTTCGCTCTTGTTGGAACAGACTAAAAACGAAAGAATGTCCCGTAAAATGGAACAACTCTTCTCTATTTTCTCTGTTGAACTTTAAAAAGCACTTTATAGTAGCTACACAGATTCATCACAACGTATGACTAGTCAACGGGGATAATGAAGGCTAACCTGTTTTGGTTGTTATGACTAGCAAGAATTGATAGGTTCTTTCAGTGCGCTTTGATCGGTCTTACAGAAACTGTTCTTTGTATAAGTTATGAGGGAATATGAGAAAGACTAAGCTTAAAAGTGATCATCAGAACTCACCGTCATTTGCTTATGTCATCTGGTTCACCCTTTCCTTTAGAAAGAATAAAGAGTAGTAGTCTACATGTCAATTTGGGATTGTTGAATGGTTGTAAGTTCTGCAGGGACAACAAGTCATAAGCACAATCCAAAATGTTATTGCAGTTATAGAAGGAGAAGAAGAACCTGATCGGTACGCCTCTCTAACTTTCAACTTTTCATGAGTTATTTGACTTCACTTCAGCTAGGAAATGTAGTATTGTGATATATATATATATATATATATATATATATATCACAGTATTAGAATGAAATTGGTTGGAATAGAATAGAATTAATTTTGTATAATCGACCTCAGGACTGAGGCTTAGTTGGTCGTTCGAATGATTGACGAGTTGGGGTCGGTTACCATAAAACAAAGGAACAATTGTATAACTTAGTGAAGCATAAAACAAGATGACTAAAAATATATGCTAGGAACTGTTAGTGTTGCTCAAGGGAAGATGTGTCCAGGTTTGTTATACTAGGTAATCATCGTGATGCGTGGACATTTGGAGCTGTTGATCCGAATAGTGGCACAGCATCCCTACTTGAGGTATTATTTCTCCAGAGAACTTACCTAAAACGTCAAGGTTCTAGATTTCATGAATCAAATATGTATATACATATATAAACTGACGAGTGACGACTACTTGGTTTACTTGTGAAATGCAGATTGCACAAAGGCTCGAAAAGCTGCAAAAAAGAGGGTGGAGACCGCGAAGAACAATCATCTTATGCAACTGGGACGCTGAGGAGTATGGCCTGGTGACCTTTCATCTCTTCTCTTAGACAAACACGAGCATATTCGTATAACAAACAAAGCTTTTATGTCACAAGAATATACAATGACATTAACAAAATGTTAACAACCTGCTTTTCAGATAGGTTCAACAGAATGGGTTGAAGAAAATAGGGAAATGCTAGCTGCAAGGGTCGTCGCCTACTTGAACGTTGATTGTGCTGTTCAAGCAGGAGATTTTCGAGCCTCTGCAACACCACAGCTTGATGAACTAATCATACAAGCTGCTCAGCAGGTATTGATCCTGATTATCCCCAAAACAAATGTACAACACCACAGTTATGTGCACGAAAGTATCGTCAACGTTCCACATTTTATAGTGTTTGCAGATCAATTTGAACTTGTATTCTTAAGTGCAACTAGTTATCATGATCTTCGACTCATCTTAAACTAACTTTTTCTTTGAAGGTCCAAGACCCCGATAACTCCTCACAAACTATTTACCAATCTTGGCTCGCTTCTGGCAACGATACAACAGTAAAGGTGAGAGTGGTAAAGTGTTTGCCTAAGTTTAGACATCATCTTAATCGGTACCTTAATGTTTCATTTAAAAACTACAACTTTGAAAAAGATCAGACAGACTAATCCAGATTATCTGTTTTCATGTAGCTCGGGAGGTTAGGAGGAGCTGGATCCGATTACGCGGCATTTGTTCAACACATTGGGTCTCCAGCACTAGACATGTCTTTTGGAGAAGGTAACAAGATATTAGTTACCTCAAAAAGCATGTCCAGTTATTTTTCAGAGTTTGTAATTGCAGAAACTGCTTAAAGTATAGGCATTCGACATTTTGTCTGCAGGTTACCCTGTATACCACTCGATGTACGATGACTTTGTTTGGATGAAGAAATTTGGAGACCCGATGTTTCATAGGCATGTAGCAGGTTTGTTACGCCTTTTTTCCAGATTGCTATATGCTGCATCTTGAATATCTGAGCGAGACTGTTTGTTCCCATTATATGCTAAAACTCGCTCTTAAGTAGAAAAGCAAATGTAGATGACAAATTTAAGATGTCACATACAATTATTTATTGTCATATATCAAGCACATTATATTGCTCGGACTGGTCAAAAATGTTGTTGGGTCCGTATCAGCATCAAATACTCAAAAGTAGTGTATTTTTGGAGGATCCGGAATGCAACAACATTTTTGGAGAGCGCGAGCGATATCATAAGCACATACTATGGGCATATTTCTGTGCTTGGGAATTTTTGATGGCTAAATAAACCAAGATTTTACAATGACTACAATTTTAGAGAGACGCGAAAGCAAAAGCCTATGGGGTCATTTCTGTAACTAGATAACTAGCACCAACGAGTAACTAATAATCCTGTTATACATAAAAAAGTAATTGTTATGCCATGCTATCTTGTAACGAATCATTGCTCTTGTTCCATGCAAATACCTTGTTTTTCATCATGGATCGATCTAGTTTTATTACTATTTTTACAGCGGCAAGCATATGGGGTTTGGTAGCTCTTCGACTTGCAGATGATGAAGTTTTGCCTTTTAATTACCTATCGTACGCGTATGAGCTCCAGGTATTGTTCAATCGTCAGCTTAGCTACAAACGAAATGTCACTAATGTTCTCAATATTTGTGAAACAGAAAAGTGCAGAACACTTGGAAGCTGAAATATCAGACAAGGGCATTTCACTTGTTCCTTTGTATGCTTCTATTGAAAAACTCAGAAAAGGAGCCACAAGAATTAAGAACGACATAAAGGTACGACATGAGTTCTATTATAGAATGCCCGATCTGTAACAGCTTAAGCTTTTAGATGAGCCGGTCACACAATTTAACAGTAATACTTAAGATTGCTTGCGTGGATTTAACTTGTAGGCACTCAAAGCAAAAAGAAGTCGTGCATCAGTGAGAGAGTTGAACGATAGACTAATAATGACAGAACGAGCATTCACAGACAGAGACGGGCTTTCTTCAAGGACATGGTACAAACATTTGGTAAGAAGTCATCTTTCAATCCTGCTCTGATACCAAATGATATCACGTAGTTATTCATTTCATGAAAAATTGGATCTAATTACGACAACTTTTTACTCAGATTTACGCGCCAGCAAAACACGATGACTATGGATCTAACTCATTTCCCGGTATATCTGACGCTATTGAGAATGCCAAGAGCCTGAATTCTTCAGACTCGTGGCATTCTGTACAACATGAAGTTTGGCGAGTTGCTCGAGCCATCACACAAGCATCACTAGTCCTCAGCGGTCGACTAACATGAATCTTTGTATTATCATTTTCAATCTTAGTATGTTCAAAAATAAATTAACATAGTAGTTGTATGGTTTCACAATCTTGGTTTTAGCATGATTTGTAAAAATTTGTTAGAGATCATCCTGAATTCTCTTCCTCAAGAAAAATGTCTATCAATTGATCTTTATAGTCAATGTCTCCGCTTTTCACGAAGTTGATTCTTATGGACAACTTGTAGACAAAAATGACATGTACATATCAAAATTTTGTGTTTGTAAATGTTTCTGATAAAAATTTACCTATAATTAATCTAGGAATGACCTGATTATGTTTAATCTTTTTGAGCTAGCAAGTATTTGAGAGTTCATTTTTACATGAGTAAAGGGATTTTGAATTTGTAAGATTACAATTCAATAGTTTTTGAAATTTATTGATTTGATTAATTTAAATTCCTACTTGAAAAGATTAGGCACTTCCTACCATAGGAACATTTCCATACTTCAATCCCTAATTGTATTTGTTTTAACTTAATAATATATTGGCTCGATCAATTCAAATTTCTACGTGAAAAGATTTAACACTCCCCACAGAAAGGTATTTTGATTCTCCTAGCTCAAACCGAAGACCTCTAACAACAACACATGAAAAAGATTAACACTCTATGATAGGGATCCGAATTCCTCTGGCTCAAATTCAAAACATCTAACATAATGACAACAATAACAACAAATAAACAATGTGATTTCTAACATAACGACAACAATAACAACAAATAAACAATGTGATTATATATACAACATAATTCCACAATGAAATTTGAAGTAGTTTAGACCATATCCAAACCTTTCTACTTTTGATTACCTTTGATAACGAATGATATTTTCTCTATGGATTCCAAATTTCCCTAGCTCAAATCCGAAACATCTACCAATAACGACAACAATGTGATCTTACAAATGAAATCTAGAGAAAATATCTCGTCACATGCATATTTGAAAAAGGTATATGATAACATATATATGTGACCAGATACTTTCTTCAGATCTAACGTCTGTATCAACTAAATTTTCTTTTCTTCACACGGATCGATACTAACTCACCTACTCGTGTTTTTACCGGATCCAAGAGGGCCGATGCCCAAAATCACAACCCGATATCTCATTCTTTGCCAACTCTCCTACAAAGACCATTTCTGATACTCTCAAAGACCCTTTTCGATATACTCTCAGCTCAAGTAAAGCATTTTCAAAACCCGAGACATCTAACTAAAAGATAATAAAAACCTTCATCATTCCACAATATATCTCATGCTAGAAAATAGAACAAAACACTATGAGAGGGAAAAAATACATTTTTATTTATCAAACAAAAGTTATACAACACAGATAACAGATCTTCGCTTCCATTTCCCTCTCTAAATTCTGCATAAAATCACCAAACATTACCAGATTCTTTAATATTTACATTAACAATTCAGATCATTCAAAATCAAAATCTAAATCTAAGATTCGTCAATCGGATTCTCTTCTGGTTCATCAAAATTAGGGTCATTTGCATCAACAACAACAACATCAGCTTCTTCTTTCTTAGAAGAATAACTTCCGTCGCCGGCCCAAGTAAACTTTCCACCATGGCCGCCTTTCTTCGGAGATCCACTTACTCCGGTGGCCGATCGCCGGTCCTTCCGAGCATCTTGGCCTGATTTGGGGGTA
Organism: Solanum lignicaule; assembly: GCA_029582545.1. Taxonomy (NCBI): domain Eukaryota; kingdom Viridiplantae; phylum Streptophyta; class Magnoliopsida; order Solanales; family Solanaceae; genus Solanum; species Solanum lignicaule. Next base: position 33,405 of record JAJOOF010010624.1, on the reverse strand, counting down.
ATTTTGGAACTTTTTGATGTATTCTTCATAGTGATTTTTTTTCAGTGAGATTTTTGTGTGTGAATTATTGGGGTTTTGGGGGAGATTATATATAGAGGAAAATGAGATGATATTTAATTTTTGGTCCTTCGAGTGTTAATAAATATCAATAAAACATGTAACAAGGAATGGAAATAAAATTGGGATTTACCTTGTCAAATCGAACTTTAAAAGTCTGGTATTTGATATTTATTTTCTATTATTGAAATTGAACTAACTTTGGACATATCGAACTGAATATTGAATGCTCAACCTACATTAAACTTAGATTATATGTGTGTTAGATACGAAGGGAAAGATCTTCAAAAATTGGTTGATTTCTTACTTGTTTTCTAATGTTTAATGAGTAAACAAAGACATATTATTGAAAGAACATTATATATAATCTAGCAAAATATTTATGGAGTGGAGAGTGGACGTTTGATAATGACGATGTGTGGGGTGGTCAAGGATTGAAAGTTCGAGCGTTAGATAGATGAGAATCAAATAATGAACTTAAAATATTATTTATAAAAATCATTTTTTTAATTGTATTAGATAAGTAGTTTTTTTCATTACTAATAAACTTGTTTTTTCTAGATTGACCAACTAGAAATAAGAAATGTACCAAAATATGTTGTTGTCAATCTAGAATAATAGACAAAAATTAACGTAACACCGGAGTAATTAAGTGGTATAACAATAAATATTTTGTAAATATTCATATACATGAGGATTAAAAGTCCATATTTCAATTATTTGAAAGTCAAATTTAAAAAAGTAAAATATTATAGGGACTAAAATAAAAAAATATTTAATATCTAAGGGACTAGAAATTATATTAATATTTGGTTCTGTCACGTGACTTTGACATGTGCAATGGATAATTGGATAAGAACAAACTGTGGATTTGTTAAAAACAAGGGACTGTACAGTGACTACAAATAAATACTCCAAATTAATTATCTAATTTAATAATAAGGATAAATTATAAAAAAATTGGCTCCATTTGTAATGTACATTCTAAATAATGTTATTAAGTTTATATATACACATATTTTTAGTCAATTTTTTAAAATCTTTTCATCGATAATATATATCGAGTAACTCTATCGATTAAGATTTGATTAGAAAAGTGAAATATTTTATTTATTTTTTCACCAACATACGTATCGAATAATTTATAAATCACAACTCTATCAACTATGATTTAGCTAGATAAAATAAATCACCCAATAATATATTAGATTTTCAATTTCATATTAGTAGTTTACTAGCTTTTATGATCTGGTATGAGCTTAAGTGAAGAATGAAAAGTCGTATAATCAATCTTCACTTATATGGATTGAAGTATGGTTATCGTTGTTATTGTTGAATTACTTTACTAGCTTTTATCGTTCTAAAAGCTTATTTGATATTTTAGAAGTGAAGTTGAGTTTTTTTTAAAATGTGTGTTGAATTGTTAGGACAAATGATCATAAAGCCACTTGAGTATTTAATTCTCTCAAATTAACTTCAAATATGTTTGATCGGAGTTAAAATTTTGAGATAAAATATTTTAAATTTAATTTATATACGAACTGATTGGTGAAAACTGAACAAATTAATATAACTTTAACCAAATAAAAAAAAAATCGAAATATATGAAAAATAATGGACACATTACTAACTATTTCATGTTTGATAATATTTGTTCTTCAACATGGGATACATACAAAATGTAATTATCATTGTTTTTTGTGAGAAAACACAACAATAAATTTGTTAAAATTGAATATTTTTTTTGTGAATCATACACAATTATAAGATTTAATCTTCAATTTCATTAATTAACCTTCTAAGTTCTCTCGACTAAAAGTAATTCTAATTTTTACTAAAGTAAAAACATTTTTTCTTTGACATAAAATTATTTATCGTTTCTCATTCATCATACAAAAAATACAAAGTTAATTACTATACAATATTTTGATTTTTCGTCATCAAGAAAAAAGAAAAAAATTATTTATCAGAATGACAGATGTAATGAAAATCGATTAAGTATTTTTATTCAAATAGAAAAGGACAAAAAACAAGCAACAAACTCAAATACATGTAATGACAAAACTATATGTATATAAAATTTATAGTACTATTTATTTCTTTATATTTTAATATTTTCTGGTGAAAATTATAACTTTATCATTTTAAATATATAATTATGAGTTGACAAATTAAATACTTTTAAAATAGGAATTTTACTTGGTGTGTCGGGCAAGGAAAGAAATTATGCGAAAATGAGAAATTCCTTGCAAGTGAAGGGTCAAATGACAAATTAAATACTTTTAAAATGATATTCTATTTTTTTAGTTTTTCCTTGGATGTTTAATTTTTATATTGATTTGATTAATTTTAAATTTGCATTATAATGCAAGTGAAAATAGTTTAAATCAGTTGAAAAAAGAATTATTCTACTCTCTTAATCAACATAGGAATAACACACTACTATATTAACTATTTCATTCTCGTCTTTAATTATCTGTCATAATTTTCTTTAACACCTTCGTAAGAAAATAATAATTAGAAGGAATTTTTGATTGTTTTAATCCTCATCCATCCCTCTAAGTTCAAAAATTATTCCTACTAAAAATTAAATGAAAAAATATAATTAATTTTATCATAAACTTCTAAAGTAACATATTTTGAGACAAATTTTCTTTTTTAAAAAACATAATGAATAATTTGATATGAAATAGGTAAATGTCAAAATGAGTCACACGATGACCACCAAAAGTTGTGATGCAATGAACATGACTATTCCTCCCTAAAACATTTGCCTCAAGTTCGAGCCTTGTCTATGATTCCCTTGTTGTTGATAAGAGTGCTTTCTCGAATGAATCTAGATCACTGATCCATCAGACTTCAATATGAATAGCGGATGAGACTCCTAAAAAAAAAAAGAAAAGAGTAACATGATGACATGACATTTTCTCATTGGCAAATGCCAAAATTGCCAAATTGATGCCCTAGCTCCTATCCTAAATCCCTAAAAAAAAAACCCTAAAGCCAAAGCCCCACAAAAAAAGAAAGAGAAAAAATAAAAACCCAAACACAACTTATAATAAAGCTTTATAAGAATATGAATAGCTTCGCCATTTCCCTCAAAATTCCTCCATTACTTTCACTTTCTCCGCCTCCATCAGCTCAACTTCTAAATCCCAATTTCTCCCCTTTTTCCCTCCATACCCGTAAGCTTCTAATCTCAGTTTCTTGGGTTTGTGGGTTTTTTTTAAAAATTTTTGTTTGGTGTTGTTTTTCTGGCTTTTGTTGATGGTAGATGGGATAATGTTATTGTTATAAGTTTGACCATTTTTAATTGTAAAGTTTGATGCTTTTAGCTATTTGGTATGTTGGGTTTTCTTCAGTTGAGTTGTTAGTAATTGAGACAAAAGTATTAAATGCAATTTACAGTGTTTTCACTTTATGGGGTAATGTTGTTATGATTGTTGACCATTGTTTATGTTAAAGTTTGATGCTTTTAGCTATTTGGTGTGTGGGTTTTTCTTGAGTTGAGTAGTTAGTAATTGAGGTAAAAGTATAAGTGCAATTTAAAGTGTTTTCTTTCTGTCCATGCTATAAAGGGACTAACTTGTTGAACTTAGAATTTGTGTTTTGTTTTTTGAATATGTTTTTCTTGATCTTAGATATGAAATGTGTGGAGTACACAGATTAGGGTAGAAGGTTAGTAGTTGGATGTGCATTGTCTTGCTTTTTTGTCCATACTGGTAGTCATAGTATTACACCGACCCACTTTGTGGAACTACACTGGGTATGTGGTTGTTGTTGTTGCTTTTCATGTAAATTTAGCTGACGTTATGCTTATCTACTGCTTTAGATAAGCTTGTTGTGGTTTATTGGGTGTGTTTTTGTTGTGGGAGTAAAGCACACAAATTGAACTTAATTTCACTGAATTTAATGCTGTGTACTGGACGTTGGCTGTTGAAACTAGGAATGGTTTTTATCGTCTCTGTGTAATGCTAACCTTGACCCAAGTGAGTCAATGTTATCTATAACCCTATTTTTTAAGGTAATGTTGCTGAACACTGTAGGCTGTAGCTTGCTCAATGGCTTCCTAATGGATGTAGGTCATGTTTGTAATGTTGTTCATGATGAATGGAATATAATGTATTGGCAAACCCTTCATACTTATTTTCTAACAATTGTGAGGTTTGGACCAACTTGAGCGCAACTCGACTAATCCGTTGGACAGCCTGTTAGAATTGACGTGCACAAGTTTCATGTAAAAGGTTTAATTAATTTTAAGAATAAACACAGCTGAGGAACCTAGCAATTTTCTGAATCTTGAGTCTTGTGGTCAAGAGAAAAATGTAGTGTCCATGGTAGAGGCTCATTTAAGAAAAAAAGGTAGTGAACAACTTTGAACAGATGGAAGACTAAAGTATCACAAGCAAAAGAAGAAAGAAGCGATAATATAATTTCTTCTTCCGGATCAAAAAAAAGAAGAAGAAAAAGGGAGATGTTTTTGCTGGATAATACATTGAACACCTTTTGTACAATTTAAATTATGTCATATGAGATGCAAACTATTATGATCTTCCATGTTAATCACCACCGTTAAGAAATCAACATGTTAAATTGTTGGCACTACCTTGTGTTTTCAAGTATCTAAATTGTTCCCAAGGGTTGAATGTTCCATTGTACTATAATATAGATTTCCTTTGGATGTGCTTTAGTATGTGACCATCTTATTTACTTAATTATATCTTCAACATGCCCCTTCACATGTGGGGATGATTCCTTTTAATGGGCCAAACACGTGCATTTTTTTAATCTTTGACAATTTGTGGCGGTGATACTTTAATGTAGGACCTCTATTTGCTCTAATACCATGTTGCAGTGTATGACTATTTCATCTAAAGCTTAAGCTTTTAAAGAGCGTGACTTTTATTTATTTATTCAACAAGAAGCAATATAGAAGTGCTTTAAGTAATTTCTGTTGTGGTGTCGTAACACTAGACAGGTATTCTCAGAGCAACATCTAGGAGATTTTTTGGTGCAGTAGGAGTATCTTTAAGGACAATATCAACCATGGAAAATGTAAGTCATGATCTCATAATATAGCATCCTTGTAAAGAGTGCCATCCGTAAACAGTACAACTTAGGCTTAAGCATAAACTAAGTTATTTATGCCACCTCTCTGAACAGGATAAAGAAATTATTGGGAGTCAAAAGCAGCAAATAGCAAAGCTATTTGAGGAATCACTTAGAGCAGCATTCCCTGATATTCCAGATGTACAGCCTTTGGTTGCTATTTGCAATGATCCAAAACATGGTGACTATCAATGGTATGGCTTACTCTGATTATTCTCTAATGTTGAACGCTATCCTTTAACTTTCTAGCTGTTTATTGTTATTTTGTCAGTAATGAATCGATTAATTCGTAAGTTCTCACTTTGAAACTTTGGGCAGCAATAATGCAATGAGCTTGTGGAATAAAATTAAAGGCAAAGGTACACAGTTCAAGGGTCCTCAGCCTGTTGGAAAGGTGATTAGATATCCTGTTAATCTCTACGTCATTTCTTTTCCAAACATGGTTCTAAAAGTGAAAGCTTCCAACTTACTATCAGTTGCTTTCACATTTTAGGCAATTATAGAAAATCTTCCTGCATCAGAAATGATAGAGAATTGCTCTATAGCAGGACCCGGTTTTGTTAATATTGTATTAGCAAGGCAATGGATAGCAAAGGTATTTTCTTTAACCAGTTCTGGTTTTGCTGGCAGTTTTTTTTTAGTTGGTAGGTTAGAATCATATAATAACACTTCTGTCTTACTGATACAGAGTCTTCAAAAGATGCTAATAGATGGCATTGAGACATGGGCACCCAAGCTTCCTGTTAAAAGGACTGTTGTTGACTTCTCATCACCCAACATAGCAAAAGAGATGCATGTGGGTCATTTACGATCTACTATAATTGGAGACACTCTGGCCCGTATGTTGGAGTTTTCCAATGTTGATGTTCTTCGGAGAAACCATGTGGGTGACTGGGGCACACAGGTAGATTTCATGCTCAGTAATCTCTCATTCTCTTCCCATGAGTAATACCTATGAGATACTTCATCTAAAAAAAAGAGTAATACCAATGAGATATATCTATTGGCTTTGCTTGCAAATCATTTCTGGTCTGCATGTCCTTCAACATAATCATACGAGGGAACGATAAGTGTTTTTTATATCTTCAAACCGATACAATGATTATGAGCTGCTTGATCAACTATTGTTCTTTTCAAGCTCATGGAAAAGTGTATCTTCTACTAGAAATGTTTGTTTCCATACCAATTTGTTTTAGGGCCTCATACTTGTTATTTCTTTTGCAGTTCGGAATGTTAATTGAGTTTCTTTATGAAAAATTTCCTAATTGGGAAGCTGGTAGTGCTCCAGCAATTGGAGATCTGGAGGTGAGTATTGGTTCTTATTCACTATAGTTGTTTTTCTCCTGTTATCTACATCTAGATTCTGATAGAGTATGCAACCTGCATATTACCGTCTAGCATTGGATAGAGTTCTCTGATTTGACTAGTGTTGTTTCCTTTGTTTACCCGTGCTCTTTCTTTGCAGTTATTCGTTGACGTGTTATTAAGTAGGCATTTGGCCAAGTATTCCAAATATTTTTTACTTTTTTAAAATTTATGGAGTTGGAGTTTGAAGATGAAGTTGAGTCTGGTTACTTTTTGCAAAGAATATTTGAAATAATGATCATGCTTGAATGTACTTAAATACAACTTTGAAAGTGAAAAGTGAGTTGGAAACATGTTATAAGCTTTTCCCCGAATTCGAAATACAACATCAAGTTGGATTGATAATTTTCATGGCCAAAAAACTGATTTTCAAATAGAGTGAAAATTATTCTGAAAAAGTGATTGATACATTGAGTCTGCAATCATGACTAGAAAATTGAAAATGGTGAGGTTTGAGCTTGCTTGTAGCAAAGCATGCCTTATATCATGTTTCGTGAAATTTTCCTTGGAAGAGCAGGCTGTTGTGTGGATAGGAAGGCAGAAATTTATTTTACTCAACGAGGTAATCATTATTTTCATTTATTGCTAGGTATTCTATAAGGCTTCAAAACAAAGATTTGACAATGATGCTGAATTCAAGGAAAGGGCGCAAAAGGCAGTCGTTAGTCTTCAGGTAACCTTTTTTTATTTTCTTATTAAATTTGGCATGTTTGATCATATCTTGTTTTGAGAGGTTATGCAGAGTTGAGTAATTAGTAGTGAAATGTTGTATCTGATGTGTTTCTCTTACCTGTGCATGTGCATGTCTTACAGGGTGGGGATGAGAAGTATAGGATGGCATGGGCACAAATATGTGAAATCAGCCGAAAAGAATTTCAGAAGGTTTATGAGAGACTTGGGGTTCACTTAGAGGAAAAGGTACTACAGTGAGCTTTTTCTTCCACCTAAATTGTATAGAACTTTGGATGACTCTATGGGGACATGCAGTAGTTCTCTGGTTGTCCTCGAGTGTGTCATGCAGTTGCCATGCTAGTTTTCTTTAGCCTCCTCGTAAACTATGGACAAGGTTTTTCAATACTTTATGCTATAAATTGGCACAGGTAAGTATATGCTAACATTAGCATCTTCAAAAAAGTCTATGCTAACATTAGCACCTGATAAAGTGTGAATCTGTTATCTATCTCTTACATCCTTGTGCTCTGATTTATTTAAAATTTGATTCTGTTAGTTCAGAAGGTCTTGGAATGATGAAATGGACAGAGTATAGTGTGACAGATTCTGGCAGACTACCATATGTGGTTATGTATGTTAGTTACCAGGCACTAGAATGTAAAATGCCAAATTGACGTTGATGATGTTTGTTTTAGTTTATTTTTATCTGGTAAAGTATCAATTTAATAATAAATGCAGATTGTATATTCAGTACAACTGCACGATTGCTATTCATTATAACTTCACTCAAAATGCCAAGGAGCAAAATCTCAACTTCTGATGGTTGTGAATTACTTCAGACTCATTTGGACATGAACAATTTTTCCAACTTTTTTCAAAACAGCGTTTGGTTATACATTGAACTGACTTTTTGAATTTTTTTGAAGACGAGTTTCAAGTTTGGGAAGTGGTTTTGACCAGTTCCTCAAATGATTTTTTTTTTCGCTCACAAAACTTCTACAATTTTTCATGTTAAATGCTTGTTCAAACACAACTTCAACTTCCAAATACCTTTTTTCAATCAGATTCAAGGAGACTGCTCTAGAGGTCCTTCCTTGTATATGAGAAATCTAAAGAGATAAGGATTGCGTTGTTGCTCAAGTATTACTGTGAACTGTCCTATTTACATTGCAGCTGCCTTGTGATTTGAATAGTAATAGTTGCTGAAAAGAAAAACAAGTGAATTAATTTCTGAAAAGGAGTTGTCGTAATCTAATCTGCCGAATCGTAGAGTTTGTACAAGCTTTTGCGGTGTTGCCTTGCTTCATCACTCTTAGACCTCTTCTTCGTTATAGATGCTTTTTGATGATCCAAACTTATTCAAGCGGATGGGGGGAGTGAAAGAACTTGGTGTATTAAGCTAATTTCATCTTGAATTAGGTGTAGGATTCACCTGTCAAAGAAAAAATATGTTATGGCTGCTATAATTGAGCCATTAGTCTCTGGTATTGTTTTCAGTAAATTAGTTATTTGTTTTACAATGTATGGTTTATCATGTCATATGTCGTAAATGAACCCGGGAAGAATTGATAGTTGTTCAGTTGGAGGGTTTTCCAGCTGATTTATGCTTCTCTTTATTGAGCATTTTCCTGCCCATTTTATGAGTGAGCAAAGCCTCATGGATTTAATTTGGTGTTTCTTCCTTTAGGGTGAAAGCTTTTATAATCCGTATATTCCCAAAGCTTTAGAGATGCTTAATGAGAAGGGATTAATTGAAGAAAGTGAAGGAGCTCGTGTCATCTTTATTGAAGGGAAGAAAATACCTCTTATTGTTGTGAAGAGGGATGGTGGTTTCAACTATGCTTCAACCGATCTTACTGCTCTATGGTTAGTCTAGTTGTAATTTGTGTTTCTGGATAGACTTTGCAAATATTGCCTTTTTTCTCATCAAGAATATAAGGTTCAATGGTTGATGTGAGTTTGTCTCACTTCTGCAAGTGTGACACATGTCCTTTTGGTTATTTTCTTTCATCGAATGATTTGTTTCTAAGTAATTGATCATCAACAAAAAAAAAGAAATATTCAATTTGCTGAAAGTAGAATGCACATTCTCTAGTGGGTTCCAATGGGTGATCAGTTCTGCCCTTGTATCAGAATTGAGGTTTTAAACGAGTGGCATATGATTTATATATGACGCATGGGAGGAAAATATCTTGTCATAGAACCAATAGGTATTATACATATCAGTGATTTCTACAGACAAGTGAAAATTTGTAAAGTCTACGGGTAGAGGGAGTTGTGAATTGTGCTGTTATGAAAATAACTAGATGGGTAGCGGGAGTTGTGAATTTGCTAGGCAAGTTTTCATTGGGATGCTATGGGGTAACAATGTTATGCAGAAGCTATTAAAGGTTCAGAAAATGTTTATATTTCATTTAAGCTTCCTATCTGCGTCTTTGTAGGTATCGACTGAATGAAGAAAAAGCAGACTGGATGATATATGTGACTGATGTTGGACAGCGAGAGCACTTTGAGATGGTCTTTTCTGTGAGTTCCTGATATTTATACCCCTCTCTTTCCTCTGTTGGAGTATGATACAATGAATCAACTTTGTTGGGATTGAGCTTTACTCATGCTTCTTTTTTTTACCTTCTGGGTAAAATTCTCTTCTAGGCTGCAAAACGTGCGGGCTGGCTTCCTCCAAATGAGAATGATTACCCCAAAACCAGTCATGTAGGATTTGGTCTAGTTTTAGGGGAAGATGGGAAGCGGTTCCGAACTCGAAGTACGGAGGTGGTTAAGCTGGTTGATTTGCTTGATGATGCCAAGAAGCGGTGTAAAGCAGCACTTGAAGAAAGAGGTGTGTTCTATGTTGTTTGGTAACTTTGGTATATGGCATTTTGGGATTAATTTCTTTTCTGCTTGTATGCCTTGGCTTGTCATAGCTTCTCTTTTGTGAATACAATGGGTAATAATGTAGTGATATTGTGAAAGAGTACCACTTCAAGTCATATATATCATGATTGTCTTATCAGGTAAAACTAAAGATTGGACAGCTGAGGAACTAGAGCAAACTGCTGAAGCTGTAGGATATGGTGCTGTTAAGTATGTTCCTCATCCTTGCGCATGCTACTTTATATTTTGCAGGAGATAAAAAATGAGCTGGTAATTTGAAATTTGATCCAGAGCTTTCAAGTTCAGCCATTGTTGGATTAAACACACACACACACACACACACACACACACACACACACATATATATATATATATATTTTTTTTAATAAAGGTGCTTTACACATGAAAACCTTCCAACTTAAAGAAAGGAAACCTTCAACTGTTTCATTAATGGTAGTTATCTTTTCATTTAAAGTATTCTTATTGAAAGCCAGAACGTAAAAAAGCTGTTTCATTGAAGAAGGCTTTCTGTTCTCAAGAAGTAAATATATTCATTAGATGATTAAAGAATGTCAATTTGGAAGAAAGGGAACATAAATAAGAACATATCCAATTGGATGAAATGGGTAATGATAAGGGATGATAGACTGTCCTATACCCTATTGTCAGTTATAACATCTGTAATGTACTCCAATTTCATGCTGAGTAAAGAACTTTTTGTGTGTATCATTTTATTCCAAGAAAGAAATATTTTTTAGTGTTGAGACATAAAATTTATTCGACAATTGGAACTTTTAATCTGTGATATGTTATTCTCCCTATCAAATCAAAATTTTATCAACTAATATAAACAACTCAAACCAACTCTTTGATCTCCGCATCTAGTCAAATTTGCCATACAGTGATCTAGAACCAAAGAAAGTACTCCCTCCATTTCAATTTGTTTGTCTTGCTTTCCTTTTCTCAGTCCATTTAAAAAAGAATGCCCTTTTCTTTTTTTTGCTACTCTTTAATTTTAACTTTCCACGTGACATGTTTAGGACCACTAGATTAAAAGACATTTTGGTACATTCCACATATCTTTAATTTAAGATCACAAGATTCAAAAGTCTTCTTTATTTTCTTAAACTCTGTGCCAAGTCAAAACCAGACAAACAAATTGAAACGGAGTTAATTATTTCATAAAAAGAGCAGTAGAAAGAAACATTTTCAATCTTGGGCAAACATCCTTTCTGCCTAAAAGGATGTGGTGTATTGTGGTGTATCTTTAGATGTGATATCTCATCTTTGCAGTTTTTACCATATGTGATTTTGACATAGTAAGAGTTTTTCTATACATATGTTTTGTTACTTCTTTTTGTCTCAGCAAGTTCCTGACTTTTCTTTTGTTCTCCCTTTCTTTTGGTACCTTAAACCAGATACGCTGACCTGAAGAACAACAGGTTGACCAATTACACCTTCAATTTTGATCAGATGCTTAGTGATAAGGTATGTGAATGGATATCGTTTCATGAAATGAATAGATCTGTTAATCATTTTCAACAGGTTATTCTGCCCAATTTCAATTCTTCAAATTGACCAGATTTCTTGCAAAGTCATTTTGCTCCTCTTTAAATTCTAGTTTATACAGAAACAACTCAGTTATTCCATTCACTTGGTTTATAATTGAAGCACAAGAGTCATTACATGTTCTTTTAACTGATTTTGTTTTCGAGGAGTCCATGTTTTTCATTTTGTGGTTGTTCTCCATCTGTACGGACGTGTTCTCCTAGTTACTTATTTTTGCTGCAGCGACTTTTATATTCTGTTTCTCTGTTCAGAATTGATTCTCTTGTATTCTTCTGTGATTGGCAGGGAAATACCGCTGTTTATTTGCTCTATGCACATGCTCGTATTTGTTCAATCATCAGGAAGTCTGGTAAAGATATAGAGGAGTTAAAAAAGGTAATCTGATAATCTCATCTATTTTATGTGCCCCAACTGAACTCTTCTTTGTCAAGAGTTTCGTCCACGGGTTAGTCGGGTGGGCCGAATACCCTTTCAACCGTTTGCTTTTAGGCCCCTTTATGGCCACCCAAAAATTCTTGAAGTAGGCAAACACATGATAACTTGGTAGTTTGTTAATGTTAAACAGATATTTCAGTACGACAACATACCCAGTGAAATCTGGGAACAGAAATGGAATAACATGAAACTCTCCCAGAGTAATACTTACTATTACTAGTATGAAAGACTGAGCCGATTCTCAACTACCCAACTTACCCTCTACCCTAATCCGTGTCATCCATAATCTCTATCTTAAGCTCATCTCCTTGGTAAGCTGAAGCTGCGTCATGTCCTGTCTAATCACATGTCCCCAATACTTCTTCAATCTTCCTCTGCCTCTCCTATAACCATCCATAGCCAACCTCTCACACCTTTGCACTGGTGCATCCGTGCAACAGATATTTCATAATGTTAAAATTACAAGAGTGATGTAGAATTACTATTTGTGGTGCTTATCAATTCATTTTCGCTGGACAGAGTGCGGCAATAGATTTGGCTCATCCAGATGAACGTATGCTAGGCCTCCATTTGCTCCAGTTTGCTGAAGTAAGAATTTTTTTTTAAAATCTTGTCATCACGTAATGATTTCTTATTGCTACTGCATAGTTCTAATCAAGTAAAAATTTTGTCGTCTATTTGGCAGATTGTTGAAGACGCTTGTACCAGTCTTTTGCCACACTTGGTGTGTGAATATCTTTACAATATATCTGAAGACTTCACTAAATTCTATACCAACTGTCAGGTATGAAATTTTCCTACCAACAAATAAAGCTAAACCAAAGAAATGGTGAAACAAATACCATGCTCCCCTATAAACTGGTGGCTGAAGTCGCTATAGACCAGCTTGAACCACTCACTAATGGAACACCAAATAATTATAGTTCATTGTCTAAGATTCATGAAAATCTTGAATATAGAAACCGCTTAGGCTGTGCTTTAGGATGAGTTAAGATCCAGCTAGGAAAAAGGGCTAGCCTGGTTTAGCCAATTGGGGAACGTGCATCGGTTAGATCTCTTGGAATAGTTGTTCCAATCTGAGTGTGTATCCCAACATGGAGAACTCATCCACTACATAAGGATTAGAGCTTGTTTGGATGGGTTTATAGCTCAAAAGCACCTAATATAAGCCAATCCAAACAAACAAGCTCTAACTAATCTATTCTACCATTAACTAGAAGAATTTTTCAGTAGAGAGCGTTTTACCCCTAGCAAGCCCTCTCTGGCGCGAATTTAGATTAGTTGGACCAATGGCTTTGGATACTCGATAGTTAAATGAAAATATATACTGTTAGAATAAATATGGGATAGCTTGCATTTATGAACATATTTCGGAACTTTTGCAGGTCGTTGGCTCGGCCGAGGAAACAAGCAGACTCTTGCTGTGTGAGGCAACAGCAGTTGTCATGAGAAAGTGTTTCCATCTGCTGGGAATCACTCCTGTTTACAAAATTTAACCTCAATATGAGTTTTTTTTTTTTTGGGTACTTTTCTTTATTCCTCTTTTTAGTTTTAGTATTGAAATGAAATATATTTGAACAGAGCAAAAATATTACAGAATGTTTATTGTATTTGATTTTCACTACTTATAAATTGATGGGAAAAATATTGATTTATTCATTACGAGCACATTTACTAGTTTGCCATTAATGAAAATGCAACGAGTACTGGTCATCGCTCATGCCCTAGCCTAGTTTGGGGGCCAACGGAGTCGTTTGACCTGGAAAATTAGTGGACTAGTACACAAAAAATGCTTAAAATCGTTAATTCAACCTATTTTAATTCGCCAAATTGTACATTTAATACCCCTAATTATTTCATTTAAAGGACATATTAGATAAACAAATATATATTCACAATGATTTATAAATGTCTTTTCAAATTTTAAAAAAAAAATGTATGGGGACCTAAGGGATCCTTTAGATTTTATTTCAGAATTCAGATTTTTTTGTACTAAAGCTTAGTCGTGTCCCACATTTGGGACCTACTCCCTCTACATAACAAGATGTAAGCTTATCGATATGAGTTGTGGTGGGATGATTGAGGTTCCTCTGTTAGATTTTGAGTTTTGAAAAATAAAAATAAAAATTGAGAACGCTTTTTCTAAATAGGCGCTGCAACACGTTATTTGAGTTTAATTAGATTTTAATATGAATATTAAACATCGAATAAAAAAAAGACCTAACTTTATGAATTATGAAATACACAAAAGCTCAAATGAAAAAGGTACCTCAATAATTCACTAGTTGGGACAACTTGATTTAACATATACTCCATTATTCATATATTATGAGTTCTAGAAATCACGAGTTAATCCGAAAAATGTTTTTTTTTTTCTTTCTGTTAGTGGGATTAATTGATTGAATGCTAAGGGTCAATAATTTTTCTTTAGAAACAGCTTCTATGACGATGGACATAATAACATGATTAATTTAACAAATCTCATTATACTAACTCCACAATTGCATTCTCCATTTGTTCTTATCATGTTCATCGCGATGAGTCAAAACCTCGAAAGTTTCTTTTTGAGGGCAAAATGGTAATTTTACCGAATTCGTATTCTTCATATTTTGAACTTCTAATTTTGGAGAATTTAAATTCAATGAACATGAAATGTTACATCACTAACTACAAATGTATGTTTCTAAATTATTTGACTACATACACAAAATACAATAAATCACACTATAGAAAATTATGGTAGGACGATAAGTATTTCTTCATTTTAAATTTAATGTTTTAGGTCGAATATTGAGAATAGTCTTTTTGGATAGGGAGCATTTAGTTTTGAATGTATAACTTTTTTATGCAAATATATATTAATTGCATCTCCAAAGTTTTTTGACAATAGAGTATAAATATCTCTTTACTCTTAATCAAATGTCTAATAGTTGAATCAAATCATCTTGAATAGGGAGTAATCAAATATCTTGTGTTTAAATTTTAAGAATGAAATCACCTAAAACACACCTTAATGTTTAATCGACCTACACACAAGTTACTGATTGAAAATAAATATTTTACCACTTTATCATCGTGATATGAATTGTGTTTTCGACCATTAACTCTATTTTTTAATTTGGTATTTATACTTTCCTTGTGGTGGGGGAACAAACATGCTAATATGCCAAAACATAACTGTACATCATTTATTTTTAATTAAAGCTGCGGAATCGAGGCTAATTCTCTCAACTCCATTTAATAATATATTCTTGAATCCGCTAACACTGTCCGACACACATTCACTAACTTCTGAAAATTACACAGTGCTCTCTCTGTACTATTTTCGCAGTGGCTACAGTCTTCTTGAGCTCAGAAAGAGCCGTTGTGATAAAAAGTTTATTTGCCTAATAAAGAGAAAGCACATTTCTTGAGGTAAACAAAGAGAAGAAGCAGATTCATAGAGGCAAAGTTGGTGTAGTTAGCAGTGTGGTGAAAGTAGAATGGCAAGAGGATTTAGTATCATATTTGCAGCTTCTGTGCTCTTAGTGATTCTTGGTAATTACTTATACCCTTTTTATTTGTTTAGTGAAAAGTTGAGATTTTTTTGAGTGATGAGATGAATATTGTGTGTTGTTAATGGTTCTTGGTAGTTGTACTTGTACCCTTTTCATTTCTTTAGTAAAAAGTTTAGGTTTTTTTGAGTGATGAGCTTCATTGTGAGCTCTTAATGATTCTTGGTAGTTCTACCCTTTTCAGTTTTTTAATCAAAAGTTCAGATTTTTATGAGTGATGAGCTTCATTGTTCTTAATGCTTCTTGGTACTATTACTCTTTTCATTTGTTAATCAAAAGTTCAGATTTTTTTGAGTGATGAGCTTCATTGTGAGCTTTGATGATTCTTGGTAGTTGGTACTTATACCCTTATCATTTCTTTAGTAAAAAGTTCAGATTTTTTCGAGTGATGAGCTTCATTGTTCTTATTGCTTGTTGGTATTTCTAGACTTATCATTTCTTTAATCAAAAGTTAAGATTGTTTTTTGAGTGATGTTTGATTATTTAGGTTCTTGATGATACATTTCACTCATATTTAACTAGTTGTTTCAGTTGAGTGGTTCATTATTGCATTAATCATAAGTGTTAATCATTTACTCCCCCCCTCCCCAAACTAATGTAGCTGTATGTAACTATTTTTTGGCAGAAAGATTAAATTTTTGTAGTTAGCTTTGACCATCTTATACCTTGCTTCATTTGGGGGTTTCATTTTAATAGTAGTAGCACATTTTTGCTCTTACTGATTCTTGGTACTTCTACTCTTTTAATTTCTCTAGTCAAAAAAAAATTGCAGATTTTTTTTTTTTTTTGGAGATACTGATTATTTAGGTTCTTGATGATAATTTCAGTCGTATTAACTTGTTTCAGCTTCCAGTGCTATAATCATAGGTGTTGATCATTATATATAGTGTATGTAACTATTTTTCTGGAATAAAGATTAGATTTTGCAGTGAACTTTGACCAGCTTATGCCTTGCTTTATTTGGGGTTTTCATTTAAAAAATCTTAATCTGTATTGAAATGAAGTAAATACCATGTGTTTACCCCTTCTTATGTTGTGTATATTGACTTAAAGGAAATATATAACTTTGGTTTTTTGGTCCACTTTGTCCTCTTATAGTTGAACTTATTACTATTTGTCTGTTTTCCATTACTTCTGTTTTTTGTATGTGGTTCATTTCCATGACTTGTATAAGTATTACAACATGTGAAAAACGACAGAACTTGTTAGCTGTGATCCACTATATATGCATTATTGTGTTGTAATTGTTTCTGACTACTTTGAATATGGTGGTTGCATTTTGAATGCTGTTCTTTTCTAGCTTTATTAGTGATGTTGATTGCATTTGTAATGGTTTAGAGATTCCTCTTCATAACTAGCTATTATCTGCTAAAACCTCAAATTATAATTGGACTTGAGGAGGTTAGGGAAGTTGGTTCTAAGCAGTGGTGCAGTCAGGATATTTGTTTAGCCTTAGGGGTGTCGAGATATAAAGGAGTAAACCCACGAAGAAGTCAAGAGGAGTCAATTGTAATATATACATAAAAAAGACTTCTTTACCTAGCTATACATGTAATTTTCCGACAATGGGGTGTCAATTGATGAGACCCCCTTGAATACATGTGGCTCCAACACTGGTTCCAAGTACTGGATTTGCATACAAATTTCAATCTTTAACGAGCAACGATGAACGAATTAATAGTCGAATGGATTCATTCACCTGATCGCTTCTTTTTGTCAGCGCCCCACATTGCAAGTCAGAGCAATGTGTTTCGTGTGTTGTACATTTGTTTTTTGTCGAGGAGAATGGTCTCTTACCATTCGCATGACCTCTCCACTAAATATGTACAAAGGGCTATGGTTGAGTAACTCATGCTGACCAACTATATTAACAAAAGTATGAGCTCGGAGAATAAGTGAACAACTGATACAATATGCATTGGTACAACACATTGGATTTCTTTTAGTTATTTCAGAAATTTGCATCTTACATAACCTCTAGTTGCTGAGAACCGTACTTCGACTTTGTTGATTATTGAAATGATCTGTTAGTGTGGGAGTCATTTTAATTGTTGAAAAAGTGACAAATTGTATAGACGAAGTAATAATTAAGCTGCAAAAAGACAGCAAATAATGATGTATATGCCTAAACCTTTGCTTAGAGACATCGTAATTTGGTTACTTGGGTGTTTTCCATGCCAGAAAGAGTTACATGTTGTATTACCAATGATAGTTCGTTTGGATATTCCTGTGCTGACCGCTGACCATTCTTAACTATATGGCAGGCATTTGCAGAGCAAGCAGAGTTGGAATTTGCTATGGACGAAATGCTGATGATCTTCCTACGCCTGAAAAAGCTGTGCAGCTCATTCAAATGCACAACATCAAATATGTAAGGATATACGACTCAAATATTCAGGTCCTCAAGGCCTTTGCGAATACTGGAATTGAGCTTATGATTGGAATTCCAAACTCAGACTTGCTGGCGTTTTCTCAATTTGAGTCTAATGCCAATACATGGTTAAAAAATAGCATACTTCCTTACTATCCAGCCACGAAAATCACTTACATAACCGTTGGTGCTGAACTCACGGAAGCCCCAAATACTACAGCTGCTCTGGTGGTACCTGCAATGCAAAATGTGTTTACAGCTTTGAAAAAAGCTGGTCTTCATAGGAGGATTAAAGTCTCTAGTACCCATTCATTGGGCGTATTATCCCGATCATTCCCACCTTCTGCAGGGGCATTTAACAGTAGTCACGCCTCTTTTCTAAAACCGATGTTGGAATTCCTTGCAGAGAATCAGTCACCTTTTATGATTGACTTGTATCCGTATTATGCATATAGAGATTCTTCTACCAATGTGTCCCTAGACTATGCTCTATTTGAGGCATCCTCTGAAGTGATTGATCCCAACACTGGTCTACTTTATACGAACATGTTCGATGCTCAGCTTGATGCTATTAACTATGCTTTAATGGCTCTAAATTTCAGAACAGTTAATATCATGGTCACTGAGACAGGCTGGCCATCTAAAGGATCACCAAAAGAGACAGCTGCAACACCAGATAATGCACAGACTTACAACACAAACTTGATACGACATGTTATCAACAATACTGGAACTCCTGCGAAGCCAGGAGGAGCAGTTGATGTTTATGTTTTCTCATTGTTCAATGAGAACAGGAAGCCTGGTTTAGAATCTGAGAGGAACTGGGGTTTGTTTTTCCCAGACCAGACAAGTGTATATAACCTTGATTTTACCGGTAAGGGTGTTGTAGACATGACTGCAGGTGGAAACAATACCGGTTCAAATGGAACGTGGTGCATTGCCTCATCTTCTGCATCTGAAGCTGAACTTCAGAATGCCTTGAGTTGGGCTTGTGGTTCTGGAAATGTAGACTGCTCCGCTATACAACCTAGCCAGCCTTGTTTCGAGCCTGATAACTTTGCATCACATGCTTCTTTTGCGTTCAACAGTTACTACCAGCAAAATGGAGCTACTGACATTGCTTGCACTTTTGGAGGAGTTGGCGTTCGAACAAACAAGAATCCAAGTATGTAGACAGACTCTTTTCATTCTCTTCTTTTAAGGCATGTTTATACCTTGATCAACTCTTCACAGATCAATAAGACTAGGTAGTACTAGATCTTGTAAATGTAGAATTACATCTCTATTCTACATCTCTTTGCCTTAAACTGTGTAGTCCTATCAATCTTCTTAGAGCATCAAACACAATAAGTCAAAAAATCAGATTTGACCAACATCAACCTACCCAATGTAATCCCATAGGTGGGATCTGCAGAAGGTAGAGTGTACGCAGATTTACCCCTACCTCGTGGAGGTAGAGAGGCAAACCTGAAAGACCCCTCGAGGTACAAACATTTTAACTGTCAAATTTCAAAATGGCTCATGGTTAGTTCAGTGTTGATTGTTAGTGTAGTCCATTTGCTGTAGAAGTACAATAACATTACCAGTTTAAAAAAAAAGCTACCAAGGTCTATTTTATGCTGCTACCTGGATGTTGTCAGTATGTAGACAGATGTAGCTGAGTGATATTAACAATTCAGTTTGATGACGTTCCTATGTCGGTAAATTTGCTGATTCACAAACACTACTTTAGCTGCATATTCTGAAGTAGTCATGTACCGTATTTCAAGCAAAGATTGCCAGATATATTCTTCCTTGTGTTTGAAATCTAGTCTGACAGCTCTTTCTCAATACAGGTTATGATAACTGTCTCTATGCGACGACTGGGTATGTACATCTAACTAAATCATTATTCAACTACACACACACACTAGTGTATTCTTGCCCTCCTCAGATAGTAATGTTCGTTTTCTGATTTTAAAATTCACAGGGGTAAAAAAGCTATTGTTAATAATACAACCGTTGGTCCTTCCAAGTCTTCATCCTCATCCCCTCAAAGGGGTTATTGGTGGACTCAACATCTACTTGTGGCTTTTCCTTTGTTCTTTCTGGTACTCTTCTGAACATGTCTCGGATGAATAGAACGATGCCTATTCTGGAATGAAAAAATGTAAAAGCAGGATAATGCAAGGTGATATAAGTTTCCCTTGAGAAGGCTCAAATGTGTTGGAGCCAAGGATGCTTGGGTTATTGATGCAGATATCATCTATACTGCACAAATTTTGTATGATAGCCAAGGTAGAGATCCTTGGTAGATATGTAAAATAGAAGATATTTCCAGTCATTCAAACTGTGGAAACATTTGTAATCCATCTTGTTTGTGATTGCCTAGCAAACTTGGTACTAATTCATTTTAGTTAAATCTTTGTAATGAAGTTTTCACAAACTTTTCTCATGCATCAAGTAATTGGAAAGCAAGTTGCAGATCATGGTCCTATATATATATCAGAAAAGTTGGTCTGTTTTAAGTGAGTAAGTTGTCTACATCTCATCCGTTGAGGTGTGGCTCCTCTGACCCTGCTAACACAATGTTCTATGCACCATGTGGTCCTTTTTATTTAAGAGGAAATATCTCTCAATAGTTTTCAATCTTAACTGCTCTATGCTGGGGAAAGTTGTCCTTTTGAATAAGGTGTGGCCTAAGTCAAAGAAATATGTACAATTTGCCTAGCTGGGACCGAGGTTGAGGTGTATCATGCTTGGTTGAATTATAGTTGGATACAACATTTTGGGGGTGCTAAAAAGGGGATCATTGGGGATCAAGAAGAGGATTAGTCAATCACCCCTACTATTTTTGGCAAAACGAGGTTTTAGACTTTTAGAAGGCACCCCTAGCCAGATTCAATCCCAAGTGTCAACCAAGCCTTTGAAACTAGTGAAGAGGAAAAAACATCAAGAAGAGGATGATGAGTCAATCACTCCTACTATTTTTGGCGCAACGAGGTTTTAGTCGTTTATAAGGCACCTCCTTGCCAGATTCAATCCCAAGGGTCAACCAAGCCTTTGAAACTAGTGAAAATATTCGTCATAGTCAGAGTTCCTGATTCAACGAAACTTTCTTAGCTTGTCAAACTCTCTCCTTCACTAGGAAAGTTATCCGGTAAGCAAGGTCTTTGATTGATGTGTCTGAATTTGTGGTGGTGGTGGTGGTGGGGTGGGTGGAGGGCATCTGATTTAAGGGGTTGTGAATACAAAATACACAGAAACAGAAGCTAAGCATGTCTGAAAAAGATTTTGACAGATAAAATCCAGGAGCTGTATATTACACAAGCCAAATTTTGTGCAAAGTGAAATCCATTATAAGGTACCAACAATCATTCCCCTCTCAAAAATAATCAGAGGGTCTCACTTGAAAATAATTTAAACCAATTCTTGCAAAATCAAAATACAAAGAGAGAACTGTTGAATCCAGAAAGGTATCATATCTACCACTTCCCAACTATTGAGTATCCATCATCAGCAAACACCACAATCTTCAATACAAACATATTGAAAGGAAATTCTGCAATCATTTCAAATGAAAGCAGGTAATTAGAAAGTCAATCTTGCATAAGAAAATACCCAAAAGAAATAGCAAAGGTGGATAACACTTACCAACAAATTAATAACCTTGCTCAACGAGATAATCGCCGAGCCTCTCAACAACCAGGTTACACTGGCCGGGAGTCATTGGTTCATCATAGATACCAATAAGTATTGCCTGATTAGTCTTTTTGATAGTAATACCACCCGGTCCCTGAACAAAAAAGAATGGAGTGTCATGAACAGCCACTTGAGGTAAGATTATGAACTTTCCACATTTAATTTAGTTCAATTAATCTCCAAATAAGTACGAACTTTCCACAACTTTCTGAAATGTAATACGGATTCTGGTTGTTTAACAGAGAAGATCCTGAAGTACTACATAACACCCTCAACGAACACTAGATAAGTTGCATAGTAAGAAAATCACATAATTATGCTCTGCATTGCTTAAACAGAATGCACAACCTATTGTCTGCAGTTTCAATTCAACAAGATTCTGAATGTCATAAAAGATACCTTCTTTCCTCGAATGACAACCCCAGATTCCCCTTGAATGACCATGTACTTTGAGCCACCAAGATGCAGGCCAGTTGGAGCAAGTGAACCGGGTTCATTAAAATCATTCAGGATAGCGTCAATCTCTGAGGGTTTGAACTACACCAGCATGGATATCGATAAGTTGCAAAATCTTTGTAAATGAGTCGAGATTGTAAAATTAGAAGGCAAACATATTCATAAATAACTTGCAATTGATTAAAAAAACAATTGTTCTTGTCTATTCACAACATTAGTGTATCAGCATCAAGTCTTTATCGCACATTCCTCAGTAGTTCTTCAATAGAACCCAACATTGCCTTTATTCAAAACCATTTTCAATCAACCATTTCACTTGGTCCAAGACTAGTCAAAATCATCTATATATATCGATTCCTACCATCTACTTATCGAGATCAACTCTTTACTCTTTACCACATTTCTAAGTAGTTCTTCAGTGACACTCAACATTGCTTTATTCAAAACCATTTTCAATCAATCATTCCATTAGTCCAAGCTAGTCAAGATCAACTATAAAAATCCTCTATATCGATCCTACCATCCACATCAAGATCAAGTCTTTACCACATCTCTCAGTAGTTCTTCATCAGAACTCAATATTATCTTTGTTCGAAACCATTTCCAATCAATCAGTTCGCTCAGTCCAAGCTAGTCAAGATCATAAATCCTCAATATCAGATCATACCATCTACTTATCAAGATCAAGTCTTTACCACATCTATTAGTAGTTCTTCATCAGAACTTAATATTATCTTTGTACAAAACCATTTTCAATCAATCATTTCACTTAGTCCAAGCTAGTCAAGATCATAATCCTCTACATCGGATCCTACCATCTACTTATCAAGATCAAGTCTTTACCACTCAACATTGATTTTACTCCAAACCATTTTCAATCAAATCATTTCACTTAGTCCGAGCAAGTCAAGATCATCTATATGAATCAAAACCATTTTCAAACAAATCATTCCGCAGATCCAAGCTAGTCAAGATCAAGTCCTCTATGTCGGTCCTACCATCTACTTATCAAGATCAAGTCTTTACCACTCAACATTGATTTTATTCCAAACCATTTTCAATCAATTCATTTCGCTTAGTCCGAGCAAGTCAAGATCATCTATATGAATCAAAACCATTTTCAAACAAATCATTCCACGGAATCCAAGCTAGTCAAGATCATAAATACTCTATATCGGATCCTACCATCTACTTATCAAGATCAAGTCTTTACCACTCAACATTGATCTATTCACATTTTCAATCAAACCATTTGGCTTATTCAGAGCAAGTCAAGATCAGCATATAAATCAAAACCATTTTCAATCAAATCATTCTGCAGAATCCAAGTTAGTCAAGATCATAAATCCTCTATATCGGATCCTATCATCTACTTATCAAGATCAAATCTTTACCACTCAACATTGATTTATTCAAAACCATTTTCAATCAAATCATTCTGCAGAATCCAAGTTAGTCAATATCATAAATCCTCTATATCGGATCCTATCATCTACTTATCAAGATCAAGTCTTTACCACTCAATATTGATTTATTCAAAACCATTTTCAATCAAACCATTTCACTTATTCATAGCAAGTCAAGATCAGCAAATAAATCAAAACCATTTTCAATCAAACCATTTCACTTATTCATAGCAAGTCAAGATCAACATATAAATCAAAACCACTTTCAAACAAATCATTCCGCAGAATCCAAGCTAGTCAAGATCATAAATCCTCTATATCGGATCCTACCATCTACTTATCAAGATCAAATCTTTACCACTCAACATTGATTTATTCAAAACCATTTTCAATCAAACCATTTCACTTATTCAAAGCAAGTCAAGATCAGCATATAAATCAAAACCATTTTCAATCAAATCATCTCACAGAGTCCAAGCAAGTCAAGATCATCTACTAATATTCTTCCAAAGTTCCCATCAAACTCAACCCTCACAAAAACAAATCTAATCTAATAAAAGACAACACATCAAAACCAATAACAATAATATCTCTTTCAGTATTCACAAATCACCCAAATAGTCAAACTAAATTCTCCACAAGTCAAGTACTTCATCCTTGAAAGAACTAAAAAATCAAAAAAGAAGTACAAAAACAATCAAATCCACAACAGATAAAATGACAACATTCTTTCAATCACCCAAAAAAAGATCCTAGATCAGATTTAAACAAACCAATCTGAGTTCAACATCAAATCCAATTGAACAAAAAAACATTTTTTTTACTAAATAGATCTTTCAATCAATCATCTTCCTCTCAGAATCACGTCGATTTCTTAGATGCTCACTCAACCAATAGTTATCATCCTGAAAGTCACCATTCTCCTTGCTTCCAATATTATTGATTTTCTTAAACAATAACTATTAGTTGAGTAAGCACCCGAGAAATCAACTAAATCTCAGAACCCCAAATCAGTCAAAGATCCAAATTTTTTCACAAAATCATTTCAAAAAAAAAAAAAAAAAGACCTGAGGGAAAGTTGAGCTTTTAGCCCAAACGGCGCCGTCAAGGCCGATGATAGCGGCGGCACTAAGGTGGTTCCCTTCGATGTCACACAGGAGGTGGTCATCGACATATACTTGCCACGACATGATTTTCCGATGAGGTTTTTTTGAGGATTTTTTTTAAAAAAAATTTATTGGAAAAATTTTGTGCTCTGTGTTTGTTGATAGAACAAAATGTGTGATGAAATGGAAAATTATCATGGGAATTTATTTAGATGGGGGTGTACTTTCATGGCATTTTGGAAAAGACATAAATGCCCCTGAACCCATATTCCGGAAGAATCGAGAGCCGGTAAGAGAAACTTACAGAAATTTCACTAATTAAGATATCTCAGATTTTACCAGATTTTGATGTGTTCCGATACGTGTATCTCGGGATATATGAGGTTAAAATTAGGTGGAATGAATTATAGATATACTTTATCCAAGTAGATTCGGATGTATTTGGGATACATAGACAAATATTCGCTTACCTCCCATGTCATTCGCTCGCCACTCTCCTGTGTATATGGTATCTTAGATCTATGTGAATCACATCAGATATATATAAATGCCCCTGAGCCCAGATTCCGGAAGAATCGTGAGTGGGTAAGAGAAACTTACAGAAAATTCACTAGTTAAGAGCTAATATCACAAATCTTACCAGATTTTGGTGTGTTCAGATACGTGTAGATACATGTATCTCAGGATATATGAAGTTAAAATTAGGTGGAATTAGTTATAGATATATTGCATCCAAGTGGATTTGTATGTATTTGGGATAAATAGACAAATCTCCTTCGCTTACCTCCCATGTCGTTTGCTCGCCACTCTCCCATGTAAATGGTATTTCAAATATATGTGTACCACACCAGATACCTGTATAGATGCATTAGTGTATATCTAGTGTGATTTGTATGTATTTGAGATATGTGACTATCTTAATCGCCTCTCTCCATATTTTAGTATATCCGATAACAAAAATACATCTATTCAGGTATATCTTTCTCAATATATGGTAGAAAATACTTAATTAGTGATAAAATACGAAATTAATTGAAAGTATATGTATAATTAGTATATATGTCATGAATGTATATCTACTAAGACAGTTTTTCCATTTTATTTTTACCTCGTGAAAGTAGAAATATTGTTTTCGATAGATCCTTAGCTGAGGTAATACATGTCAAGAAGTAGTGAAATTTGATATAACAAACTCTGAAGAGGAAAATTTATGATGCGATATATGAATTTACATAAACTCAATAACTTTTAAAAAATTATAAC
Source organism: Solanum lignicaule (assembly GCA_029582545.1). NCBI lineage: Eukaryota > Viridiplantae > Streptophyta > Magnoliopsida > Solanales > Solanaceae > Solanum > Solanum lignicaule. The sequence continues at coordinate 7,487 of JAJOOF010010624.1, read as the reverse complement.
CTTTAAATTTTGAATCTACATATTTTTCGAGATTCAGATTTAATGATAAAAACTTACATAATTTTATAAGTAAATTTAGCGTAAAAAAACTAACATTTCATAAATCATTGATGTATGAAAGTTGAACTCAAATAATATGGTTATTGTGAATCCTTTCAATATTATTATACTTATGAACAATTTAATGCATTTCCTTTGTTTCATTTTAGGTGAATATGATTGAGGTGTTGAAGTTTATGAAAAAAAAAAAAAATTGTGAAATTTGTGATAGTATTTCTATAAATATAAAATTAAGTTTCTCTTAATATAAAACATGATCATACTTTCTTACATAAATTTAAAAAAATAATATCATATAAATTGAAATAAAGAGAAACCTTGTCTAACTTGGCATTTGACATAATTAATGGATATATTATTTCTTTAAAATAATTAATCAGAAATGGTCTTCTTCTTTTTTTTTTCTTTAGAATTGAATATATTATTATTAGTATTATTATAAATAATAATCTTTTTTAGGAACCATCCATATCAACCCTACGTGGAACATGTCTAAAGAGTAGTTTTAGAGATAAAATTTGATTATTCTATAGATTTGAGATGGAATTTCGATTTTATAATTCCTTTCTTTAATATTCTTAAGTGAACTTATAACGAATTATACCTTCTAATCAAGTTTGTACGTACTTTTATAAAATTGATCATTATTTAAAATTTTTTATAATAGATACGAAGTTAGCATCATAACTTCTTCTTTAAACTCTTTTACGATCACACATCTATCGATTTTTAAAAAAAAATGATATTATCCTTCTTCACCCACACGGTATTTTATTAGTAAAACTCAATGAATTTGATGGTGGAATATTGCTTAAAAATAGCAACCCTCCACTACTTTCCATGATTGACTCTCCAGCTATGAGATCTTCTATATTTCTCACAAGGTCCCTCACTATTATCATATTCTTATATTTGCCCCTTGAAGTTTCTAATAATTGCAATAACACTCTAAGTTGACCGTTAATATGAAATTATTATTATTATTATTCCTTATTTGAGGTTTGTAATTTGTAAATGAGGAAAATTAATTCGTCTACATGATTATTATAGTATGATTGTGTTTTATCATAATATTAACAAGTTTACAGAAATAGAATATTTAGATTTAAGTAAAGATTATTAAAAAATAGTGGCAAAACTATCTTTGTTTAAAGATGGAGAAATGCATAAGTACCCCTAACCTATGCCCGAAATCTCAGAGACACAATTATACTATACTAAGGTCATATTACCCCCCCCCCCCCCGAACTTATTTTATAAATAATTTTCTACTATTTTTCGGCTTACGTGGCACTATCTTCTGGGCCCAGCGCGCGTTGACAATTATTGACAATTTTTTCAAGTTATCTGGTTGATAGTGCCACATAGGCCGAAAAGGGGTAGAAAATTATTTATAAAATAAATTCGGGGGGTGGGGGAGTTAATAGGACCTTAGTATAATATAAGTGTATCTCTGGGATTTTGGGCATAGGTGGGGGTACTTATGCATTTTCCCTTTAAAGATTTGTTGACAAATTACAACATATAGCTAAATAACTATTTTTAAAAATACATATTTCTTTTGACTTTTTTTAGAAATAATTATTATATATATTTCGATTCTTCTTATTAAATTTTTTTTGCTTGATCCAGTAAATAAAAACACTCTCTAATAAAAATTATCTAGTTTAGGACTTAAATCTAAAAAACTTTAATTCAAACGAAAAAACACTTCATTTTCACTGCTCGAATTCGAGATCATCGATAATGACACAAAAATTATAATTATTTTAACTTTCGAGAAAGCTAAAGTCGATAATGATATTTCTACAATGCCATTTGCTGGCCATTAGAGGTGCCAACTCAAGATTCCATTATGAAATATTTTCCTTTTGCTACTTTAATTTTGTCTAAATTATCTACTGGCAAATTTCCTTTTTGGTATAATAATTGCATATCAGTGCCCAATATTATTTGATTTGATTTTATAAAAACTCATATATAATGTAGTACTTAATGTTGGTCATATCATATTGGTAGATGCTACAATATCCAACAGCGAAATTAACGTGTGAGTTTTGATTATTATTGAAAGCGAGAATCATGTAAAATGTTATTTACGGTCGGTTAGGATAAGTTTGCAAATATAACTATATCTAAAGAATCTAAGATCTTTTCCATCAATTGCACAGTCTAACACGCAACGAAATTAACGTGTGGATTTTTGTCAGTATTGAAGGCGAGAATCAATCCAACACGCAATGAAATCAACGTGAAGCGAGAATCAATCCAACACGCCAACGAAATCAACGTGAAGAGAGAATCAGTCCAACACGCCAACGAAATCAACGTGAAGCGAGAATCAGTCCAACAAGCCAACGAAATCAACGTGAAGCGAGAATCAGTCCAACACGCCAACGAAATCAACGTGAAGCGAGAATTAGTCCAACACGCAACGAAATCAACGTGAAGCGAGAATCAGTCCAACACGCATCAAAATCGATGTGTGGATTTTTGTCATTTTTGAAGGCGAGAATCACGCAACGAAATCAACGTGAAGCGAGAATCAGTTCAACACGCAACGAAATCAGCGTGAAGTAAGAATCAATCCAACACACAACGAAATCAATGTGAAGCGAGAATCAGTCCAACACGCATCAAAATCGACATGTGAATATTTGTCATTATTGAAGGCGAAAATCACGCAAGACGTTATTTGGAATTTAGCGTTTAGATTCCAATATCCCTCATTTGTACAATCACCTTCGAATTTTTCAATTGACAATTGATTACTGAAGCTTTGTAAATGAACAATTATCAAGTTCTTGAATATAATTACTTCTTGCTTTTCTGATTACGCTATTGAACAATCACACTATAAAATAGACTTAATCTATTTCATTATTTTCATATTGTCGATCGTTCAGTTGTTATTTGTTTTCTTTCATCGTCATTGACCACATTTACCAAGCAATTTAGTATTAACAATCTTATTATTTAGTCATCTCAATCTACGTGTTCTTGATTAATCTTAACAAATTCAACTCTATATATCAATTTGAACATGCTCTTGGACAATTATTATTTTTAATAGTTAAAAAAGTTCATATAGAGAGAAAAATATATTTGAGATGAAAGATAATAATGAATTCCCAATCGAAAGGTAAATAACGACACCAGAAGTCTTCAATACTAAAAGCCCATTTCAGATGAGTGGGAATTTGGGCCTTGAAGATTTCAAACCCATAAGCCCAACTAGACGTAGACTGGGCTTACCGATTACTTCGGCCCGTTATCTGAGTTTCATTTCTAGCCTTGATAGAATACATCATTTAATCATAATTAAATAAGTGAAAATACGAGCATAACACACGTGTTTATGCATTTATTGATTTGATATAAATATTTAAAAAACCAACAAAATGTCTACTTATTTAATGAAATTTCTTTTCGACTCTCTGTAAAATACTTATTATAGCTGAGGATTTTCAAGCTATCATAAGCTAAATTGATGCTGACAAATAACCATCGCGCAATGAATAGGGAAGGTCAGCGGTGGAGCCAAGATTTGTATTGGGAGTTAATGTAAAAATAATTTTAATCATGTATAAACAGTGCAATTTTTCTCTGAAACATCCCTCAGCCATTACCTAACTCCGCCCTTGAAGAAAGTATAGTAATGTTATAAATGATCCAAAATTGAATATTGATAGTAATATCAACAAACTAACATCCTCATGTGTTTCTAGATATTCAAACTTCATATATTTTCATACCGTAAAAGATTAGATCAGTAAATAACAATTATAAATAATAACTCTAAGATAATAGTCCATTTCCTAAAACAAAGGCGAACATTAATCTTGGTTGTTTTTGAATTTTAATTGAGAGAGGATAATGCACATTTCCTAATTAATCTCACAATTTTTTTTTAAAAAAGGTAAAAAATAAAATTTAAAAAATCCCCCATCTCCATTTTTAAATACACGCATTGTCAGTGGCTCATAAGTCCCATTTATACATCAATTTCTTTTTTAATAATTACTTAGTATTCGATATACATCGACATCACTAATTTAGCTATCGTGAGTTAAATATTCAACAAAGGCAAAAGCTTTCTACGAAACATTTCTCCATTTTAGGTACTATTATTAATTCTAATACTAATGATCCATCCTAATCTAGATATACGAGAGTTGAAAAATCATTAATTAAAGACGAAAATCTTCTACTAAAAATTTCTCCATTTTAGGTGTTATTACTAATTCCGGTACTAATGCTCCATCCTAATCTAGATAACTAATTCCGGTTACTCCATCCCTTGCCGAGATAATATTAACAAAAATAAAATAAAATAAAATGATAAGACAAATTTTAATTTCACGATTATCTATGCTTGTCTAGCATACCAAACAACACCTTAACACTTTTACAATAAATCACTTCATATTATTTGTTTTTCTAATTGATGGTGCTGTGATTTTAATAAAAAATAGTAACAAACAATTTGTGACTTGTTTAACATGCCATAAAGTGTGACTAAATATTAACTCAATTATTCTTTTATGAATATTTAATTTTTGCAGTTTAAAGCTGAGGAGAGTAAGTTTATATTGATTGATTTCAATGACCCAGGCCATCTAGCATCAACAGGAATATTTTTGGAAGAACAATCCATCACGCAACGAAATCAACGTGAGGATTTTTGTTATTATTGAGGGCGAGAATCATACAAGGCGTTATTTACGGTCGGTCAGGATAAATTCGCAAGTATAACCATATTCAAAGAATTTGAGATCTTTTCCATCAATTGCACAATCCAATACGCAACGAAATTAACGTGAGGATTTTGGTCATTATTAAAGGCGAGAATCATGCAAGGCGTTATTTGCGGTTGGTCAGGATAGCTTGCAAGTATAACCATATCCAAAGAATTTGAGATCTTTTCCATCAATTGCACAATCCAACACACAACGAAATCAACATGTGAATTTTTGTCATTATTGAAAGTCAGAATCATGCCAGACGTTATTTGGAATTTAACCTTAGATCTATATATCCAATATCCCTCATTTGTATGATCACATTTGAAGTTTCCAATTGACAACTGATTACTCAAGCTTTGTAAATGAACAATGTTCAAGTTTGCGAGTATAACTGCTTCTTGCTTTTCTGATTACGTTGTTGAACAACCACACTACAAAATAGACTTAATCTATTTCATTTATTTCATATCGTCGATCGTTCAATTTTTATTTGTTTTCTTTCATCGTCATTGATCATGTTTATCAATCAATTTAGTATTAACAATCTTATTATTTAATCATCTCAATCTACATGTTCTTGATTCACCTTAACAAAATTCACCTATATATATATATATATATATATATATATATATCAATTTGAACATGCTCTTGGACAATTAAAATATTTTGCATAGTTAAAAAAGTTTTTATATAAATTCATTAGAGAAAAAATATATATTTAAGACGAAAGATAACAATGAATTCTCAATTGAAGACGTATATAAGACAAATCGCGAATGTATCGGATAATATTTGGACCATATCAATACTAAAAACCCATTTAAGATGAATGCGGATTTGGGCCTTGCAGATTTCAAACCCATAAGCCCAACTAAACATGGACTTGGCTTACCGATTACTTCGGCCTGTTCTCTGAGTATCAAAACGTCTTTCTACATTTATTGATTTGATATAAATATTTAAAAAAATCGGCAAAATGGCTACTTATATAATGAAATTTCTTTTCAACTCTATGTAAATACTCGTTTAGCAAAGTGTTTTCAAGCTCATTGTAAGTTAACCAACGCTCAATAAATAGATAAAGTCAGTAAATAATAATTATTATTATAAATAACAAGTCCAAGATAATATAATCCGTTTCCTAAAATAAAGGCGGACATTAATCTTGGTTGTTTTTGATTTTTTAATTGAGAGAGGATAATGCATATTTCATAATTAACCCCACAAAATTATTTTAAAAAAAGGGTAAAGAAATAAAATAAAATAAATCTCCCATCTACATTCTCAAATATAAAACTATAAACCTTTTAAAGCACAAGATAATAATATAGCATTGTGTGTGTGTGATTTTTGTGTGTGAAAAATGTCATGGCAAACGTACATAGATGACCATTTGATGTGTGAAATCGAAGGCGGCGGCCAACTTAAGGCCGCCGCCATCGTTGGCCATGATGGCTCCGTCTGGGCACAAAGCACCAACTTCCCTAAGGTATATTTTTTTTTTCAAATTCGATTAAGCTGAATTTATGTCGTATAATGTCTATTTAAGGGGTGATGCTTCCGGTTAGAATTTAGAATTCAAATTCGAGATATATGTGATTCAAGTCCCATTTATAAATTAAAATATTTTTTAATAATTATTTAGTATTCGATATACACCGAGATCACTAATCTAGATATATGTGATTTTAAAATTCATTAAAGGCGAAAGCCTCCTACGAAAAGTTTCTCCATTTTAGGTACTATATATTACTAATTTAGATATTATTATTTCATCATAATCTAGATAACTAATCTCGATACTATTACTTCAACCTAATCTAGATAATTGATTTCAATACTATTACTCCACCCTCTGACAAGGATAACTTATCACGATACTAATTACTAATAAAATTTATCTTAGTAACAATCAAGGGATAAGACAATACTAAATTTTTACCCAGAATTATGTACTTGTCCAACCTACCAAACGATCCTTTTAGCAATTTTACAATATATGACTTAGTATTATTTCACTTTCTAATTGATGGTGTTGTGATTTTAATCAAAATTAACAAACAATTTGTGACTTGTTTAACATGCCATAAAAGTGTGATTAAATATTGACTCAATTATTCTTTTATGAATATTTAATTTTTGCAGTTTAATGCAGAGGAGATTAAGCCTATATTGATTGAATTTAATGACCCAGGCCATCTAGCACCAACAGGAATATTTCTTGGAGGAACAAAATATATGGTGATTCAAGGAGAATTTGGTGCTGTAATTCGTGGAAAAAAGGTGTTGTATACTTCAATATATAATAATTTCGTAGTGGATTTTGTCGAACTCGATGTGTCTAATCTGACCTGAATTATATAGAGAAAACTTTTTATATATCGTCATGTATTAACCTTGTTTCAAAATCTAAGATTTTAAGTTAATGAGTTATGCTCCTTATATATATTTTACTATATAAGAAGAGTGAATAAAATTCACTCTTCTTTCGACACGTGGCACCATGGCCCACCAACTTTTATTTTATTTAAATCATATATCATATATTATTACTATATAAGAAGAGTGAATAAAATTCACTCTTCTTTCGACACGTGGCACCATGGCCCACCAACTTTTATTTTATTTAAATCATATATCATATATATTACTATATATAATAATATATATAAATAAATA